>JACGDI010003540.1:305495-318105 GCA_014898725.1 Jacaranda copaia | reverse complement strand
TTTTTTTTTATTGAAACTTGTAAAATTCGTGGCACGCACATCTCGAGTTGGTATTATTATGCATTCTTACCTGCACAAAGGGAGTTAGATATGTGTGATAATTGATTTTGCTAGTGTGGAGCATATTGACGAGGATATACTAATTTAGAAGAATTATTTCCAAAGGAGATGACTCTTGAACAATTAGTATATCTCCATACCGTTCTTGCATGAGAAGCCTTGTGTGTGGCATTCTCTGCCTAAAATGGAGTTTTTCATGACTCATGATGACTCTATGAGGAATTAAACTATATCATTCTAAGCTTATTCTTATTAGTTGCCTATTATTGACAATGATCTATTGCATTCTTGTTGTTTTGGGTAGTTGCTATGAATTTGAACAATAGTGGTATTGCTATTAAACTGTTAAGTGGTGGAAATTATATGAAATTAAAGTGTGAAATTGCATTTTGCCTTAGGATTAGCTTATATTAATATAACTTTCTAGGAGGATTAATCTCCTTAACCTTCTGATAATGCTTCCGATGTTATGAAAAGAGCTTATGTCTAGTAGGAGGGGTTCAATCATCTAAGTTTTTTAGCTATGAAAATTTCAATTGGAGAGCATTTGGTTAGTCCACATCCTAAGATTAATTATGCTAGGGAATTTTTCCACAAAGTAGAATAAATGTATCAAGTGTAAGATAAGTCTGAGGTTGGGAATCTAAAGAGCAATCTGACAGGTATGGAATATAATAATTTTGGCGGAGTTAAGGAGTATATTCTAAAAATTTCATATCTAATCCAAACTCAAAAGATTTTGATATTTCCCTTCTTAACAACTATATTGTTCACGCTGCTCTCAATTTCTTGCTTGTGGAATTTAGTCAAATTGAAAATAGCCTACAACACCCAAAATGAGTTATAGAGTATTCTTGACCTTATTTCCAAATGTGCCTCTGAGAACAAGAAAAATAAGAGGGAGAATGTGGACAAATAGCCTTGCTTGCTTTAGAAAAGATTTTCCATGTATTGATTTTCATTGAGAACTTAATTCTATTTCTATTTTGGAAGTCTGGGATGTGATATCTCTTTTGGCAAAGGGAGGGTTAATTTGATGTTGGACTATAAAATATTCGTTGCAACTTTTGTCCAATAGCCTGTATATGTTGACATTAGCTTCTAATCAAATTTATTTTTCTTTAATATTGAAAATATTGTATGTAAAAGACCCCTAAATAATGATGGTTCTTCCATATTATGGAATAGGCATTTTGACCATATTTTTAAAAAATAAGATAGAAAAACTGATAGCATTCTTCCTAGTCTAGCTCTGAAGATAAGAAAATTTATGTTGATTGTATTAGAGGCAAACATGATTATACTGGCAATGAATAGAATATTTGTTAAATATTTATAGAAATCTAGAATTGTTGCTTAATATATTATACTTGGGAGTCCTGAGTAAAATGGTGTAGCCGAGAGGTGTAATTGCACCATAGTTGTGATCATGAGGAGCATGATGAGATGATGTGAGTTACCTAAGTTTCTTTAGGTGAAGCCATAAGAATTGCCATGTATATTCTTAATTGTTTCTCTACTAAATTTGATCGTAAAACATGTTTTGAATTGTGGGTTGGTAAGAAGCCTAGTTTAAACATTTTTTTGTGGTGGGATATCATGCTAAGGTTAGAATTTATAACCCTTTTGAGAAAAAGACTAATAGCTGATTTGTCCATGATTACTTCATTTGGTCTTCAGATCATTTTAAAGGATATAGATTCTTTTATCTTTTGCATGGAACTCAAGTGATTGAGTCTTAGATAGCTAAGTTCTAAGAGCATGATGTAATTAATATAGGTGAATGTTCTCATCTTATAGTTGTTGATATCAGATTAAATCTGTTACAGTTTCCTTACTCGTAGCATATGAAATTTAGGATTCTCATGAACTATTAGATATACTTAATGCTAATATGAAGGCCAATTTGAATATTAATCCACCTCAAAACCATGTCCATCAAATGCCTCTTAGAGGTTCTATTAGAGAGAGACGTTAAGCAATTCCCCTTGACTAATATGTATCTTTAGGAAAGTAATTATAATGTTAGTCCTATGGTTGATCCTATTAGCTATTCTGATGCTTTGTTTAGTCCTCAATTAGACTTATGGTTTAGTATTATAAAGGGTGACATTCTCTTAATAAAAAGGAATAATGTGTGGGAGTCAGCTCATTTGCCCGAAGGTCGAAAGACTATAAGCTGTTAATGGAAGTTTAAAACCAAGAAAGACTTAAATAGGGAAGTTTGAAAGATTTGAGGCTAGATTCATAGCTAAAGGCTTTACTCGGAGAGCTAGAATTGATTATGGTGATACCTTCTCTTCTATTTCCTGCAAAGAGTCCTTTAGGATATTATGAGTTTAGTAGCTTATTTTGATTTTGAGCTCAATCAAATGGAGTTAGGACAGCTCTCCTAAATGATGAACTTGATGAAAAAGTTATATAACTCAACTTTAGGGTTTTGTTCAAGAAAGAAAGAAACACCTAGTGTGTAAGTTAAATAAGTCAATGATGGCTATAAACAGGCTTCTTGTCAGTAGTACTTGAAGTTTGATAATGTAGTGGCTTCATTAAGCTTTGAAGAAAATAAGGTGGACCATTGTATTTACCTTTAGACTAGTGGGAGCAAATTCATATATTAGGCTATTTCTATTGATGATATTTTGCTTATTAGTAGTGATTTGTGTTTGCTCCATGAGACTAAATAGATACTAAGTCATAATTTTAATATGAAGGATCATGGTGAAACATCCTTGTTTTTGGAATTGAGATCCACCATGATAGAACTCGAAGCTTGTTAGGACTTTCTCAAGTGAGTTACGTTGATTGTGTTTGGGCTAGGTTTAAAATGTAGAATTGTAGACCTAGTGATGTGCCTATTGTGAAAAGTTATAAACTTAGCATTGCATAATGCCTTAAGAACAAAATTGAGCAAGAGTCCATGAAAAGTACTCCTTACTTTACGGTTGTTGGTAGTCTAATGTATGCACAAGTCTAAACTAGGCCTAATATAGCATTTATTGTAGGTGTTCTGGGGTGTTATTTCTAATCCAGGACTATAACATTGAATGACAATTAAGAAAGTTTTAAGATATTTGAGAAAAATCTAGAGAACTTCATTTTAGGGCTTTGTGGATTTATTGTGATAATGCTGCTATTGTATTCTTTTCAAGGAATAATAAGTCCTCTAGTGTTTCTAAATATTTAGAACTTAAATATCTTGTTGTGAGAGACTTGATTAACAATGATACCATTATTATCAAGCATGTTGATATCAACTCTATGCTTACAGATCCTTTGACCAAGGGATTGAGACCTATTATTTTCAAAAGACATGTAGAACCTATGGGTGTAATTGAGTCTTTTGATGTATTGGAATACATGAGATATTGTTCTTTGCTGAATTTATTACATTGAACCATTTGTATTATTGATATTTATTTTAATACGAGATCCTCTTTTAGTATTGTTGATATATTTGTTATATTTGTGCGCACATACTTTGAGGTTATATCTTGCTTAATATGAACCTTGAGATTACGTATTGATCTTGGAAGTTGGGTATGTCTCATAAATGACATCATATTGTAGTTTAGTTTGAATGAGGCATACATGGCTTCTTTTCAAGTTAGATTTTCTTGGGATTTCATATCAATTCAGAAATACATGCCTTACAATCATGGATTTTCTTGGGGCTTCCAATTTCTTAAAATGCCCATATCTTATAAAAAAATCAAAATTCCTTGGAATTTCATATAGTTTTAGAAATTCATGTCTTACAAGAAAATTGAAGAACCAACAATAAAATAGCATGCATGGTTAAGTCATATTTAGATGTTATTTTTTGCTACACTATCATGTCTAAATCCATGTTGGTGGAATTGTTGATATATGTGACCATGGAAGGTTTTGCGTTGATAAAAGATGCAATCACTGCCATGATCCAATATTAGTGATATGGGATAGCCCAACAAACTATTGGCCTCAGAGAGGACCCATTGGCCCATTTAGCATGCACAGCTCAACAGTGCTTTTGGAGTCAGTTGGGCCGGATCACTCGACCATAACTGCATGATTGAGTAGATTGTTCTCGACCGTACCTAACAGGAGGTTTTAAGCCACTTTGTCTATTCAACCATCTCTCTGGTTGACCGCCTTGTTTGTTCGATGATTGTCAACTAGAGTACTCACTCCGATACTGACTCATATCCTTGCCACATTTAATACTCTAAAAAGCAACATGTCTCCGCATTAATAGCGCTTTCACCTAGTACAATCTCTGCCACCAACTTTGCCAGAAAGGTGCACCCCTAGAGTACTATTCACCCTGAAAAGCAGTAGATGTGTCACCTGTAATAGTACTGAGATTGGAAATGACCAATAACCCCCAGGCAAAAACAAGAGCCCTCTACACTTGATAAGGGCATCTTAGACATATCATCCTCTAGGAGAAGGCTATAAATACCTCACTGCTAGCCACACTTTAGGTAATGTCATATACATTATATGCTCTTACTTTGCTGCTCGATTATCTCAATTTGACCTGTATTAATTTGAGTGTCGGAGTACCTTAATTGGGGGGACCTCGGCTAGTTTAACATTTGCCATTGGTTGTAGATCTCAAACCTCAAAGGATATCACTATTGGATCGTTCAACCTCCCTGGTCGAATTAGCCCAAACACTACCCTATCACTAAACACAACTTTCAACTTCATCAATTAGTAATTTTTATTGGACTGGATTGTGTTAGTAGTCTTGTCTCATTACAATATTTCTTTTCTTTAAATTGTGGCCATAGTCAAAATTATTTTTTAATTTAGCCTGAGAGTCGTTTTCTCAAACTTTGCTTTTTATTTCATTTTAAAATTATAACTAATATTTCTCCAAGTGTGAGAATGTTGGAATTTTATTCCAATATGTGGACTTCTATTAATTGGATTTATTTTCTAATAGAATAAAAATGGGCTAGATTAATAAGGTTAATGAGACATAGTTCATAGGGCCTATTATTTTGACTCAATATCGTTAAGGTATTTTTCTTAATAAACTTGGTGTAACAGCTGGTATAGACCTAATTTTAGAAGCCTGTGATGGGAGGGCTCTTTAGGGTTTTATCTTATCTATATTATGGATAGTCCTCTCTTGATTCTATATTTTGATATTGCCATCCCATTAAAATTGTTAATTTGTGTGTGTGAAAAAAGTAAGGAAGACTTAGCAATCAATCGTGAAATTGTAGGAATTGTTGATCATCAATTTTATGGCTCAAACAAATATATCAATAAATCAATCATTATGGTATTTTAATTTTATGGGTATGTAATCATGAGTTGAATTATATCTTACATGACATATAGAGCAATAGTCTAAATCATTGGTAAATAAATAAAAAGAATGTGGAAATTTAGAGTAGGTTCAAGCTTTCAGTAAAATTTCTTGGATCGAGAAAAATCAATAAAAATAATAATGAATCATAAAAAATCATTATTCCATAATTTGAGGAAACTTGGTAAGAAATACCCTAGGATTCTCAAGGAAATTAAAACCAGAAGTATCATCCAATTAAACAGTTCAGTCAATTAGCATAGAAAGTCTAATAAAAAATTTCATGCTTAAAACAAGAGGGGAAACTGTTAATCTTAATTAATTCTTTTAATGAATTAGCTTGAACATTATGTCATTCCGGCATAGTATTTTCTTTAATAAAGGGTCTTTTCATATAATATTTACTAAGGGAAGTATAAAAATTTTAATATAATTAGGCATTAGATCAAAATAATGAGTAATGTCTTTATAGTCCAAATTAATATAAGTGAAGCTCAATGTCAGTTTAAAAACAAAACAAAATCAAAACCAAATTGAATTTTGCTTAAACATTATGTAGAATTAAATTCTATTTTGACAAACAACAATTGCAAACAAGTCTGGAATAACTAAATGGACATAAAACATTTTCAGAAAAATTCTACTTAAATTTGTACAATATATGCATTTTATTGACCTTTAGAATATACTAAGCCTTTCGTAATGTATAAACCTTATAAACTTTCTCCTTTTACAAATTATAAATGGATGTAAATAAAATCTTTATGACGACTTTTGATGTCAGGAAACACTTAATTTTCTTTATGAATGACACTACAAGAAAATTCACATCCACTATAATTTAATATTTGGTGGCATTTAATTATTAAATGATAAAAAAAAATAGTAACATTTAATTAGAAATGCCAAGATAAATGTATTTTAAAGGCATTTAGCTAGTGTTACTAACATTTCTTAGAAAAATGCTACTAATATAAAGTTATGGTGTCGTTTGTAAAAAGATGTCATAAAGTATTTAGTGGCACTAAGTTAGTGGCATTTATAGTATATGTAATGATATTGAAAGTCGTTTATAGTTAAAAGGTACTGTTTGGGGTTGATTCGACCAGAAAGGTTGAGTAATTTAGCTGGTGTTCTTCTCAAGGTCTGAGATCTGTAATAATAACCATGTTAAACTAGCCGAGGTGCCCCTGGCCAAGGCACTCCGACGCTCAAGTCAGTTCTGATCAAAATAGGATAATTGAACAGAATATAGAGAGCTTATAGTATATTTGACATTACCTAGAGCATAGTTGACTATGAGGTATTTATAACCTTCTCCTAGTATGTGATTTGTCAAAGATGCCCTTACTAAATGCGTTGGGCTTTAGTCCTTGCCAGGGGGTTGATGATTATTCCAGATCTTGATACTGTTCCAAGTGGCTTCATCTCTTGTTTTTCAGGGTGAACAGTACCTCTAGTAGGCACCTCCTTGCCCAGGGTAGCGACATAGTTGATGGCAATAACTATACCGGTTGTCACGCGCCATTAATGCAAAGGCACGCTGCCTGTTAAAGTAATAAATGTAGCGTGGATCTGAGTCAATATCGGGGTAAGTTATTAGGTTGATATATAAATCGAACAGGTCTGGCTGGTTAATTGAGGAGAAAGCAGAATATGCTTGAATGGATGAAGCTTTTTGTTGAGTGCAGTCAGTTACAATACACTCGACTAGATAGTTGTTGCTAAGTGGCTCAGTTCAAAACTAGTGTTAGGCATGTTGGGCAGTTCAGAACTAATGCTGGGCCTGTTGGGCTAAATGGGCCTCTTAGCTTATCCCATATCATGAGTCCCCCCCACTTGCACCCCTAATCAAGCTTATCGTCGAGTAGGAGCAGGGAGTACTTAAGCAGTTTTTGGGTAGTTATCTATATTTAACTTGGGTTTTACCAAATTAACCAGGATTTTTGAATTTTTGACTAGGATTTTTGAATTGTCTACCAGGGTTTCTGGTGGTTCCGCTACATTTAATACATTGGTTACTTCACAAAATACGAAGTGTATGGAGGCAGGGTGTAGTTATAACTGATGCTTGGGTTCCCACACATAAACACCAATAAATAATGGAGATATATACCTTCATTTGCACTTTTGCTGAATCTATTCCTAGTCAAATCCCTGCCTTTGAAGTTCTCTAATTTTTGTACGCTTAGAGCTTACCAGATAACCACTATAAGTTACTCTGCCCATTTGTTCTTTTTCTCCACTTTTTTTTTGCGAAAAAATGTCTACTAGTTCCGATAGTGAAGATACTAGGTCCGAGAGTGTGGCCTATCAGGGGAAGACTAGGGATAGAAGTACATTTGAAACCTCTCGTGAGAGCGAGTCAGGTAGTTCAATGAGTAATAGCTTGAGTTCGAGCAGTTCCAGTAGCTTAAGCGATGTAAGGGTTGTTTCTGAGGGGGATGTTGACCCGAGTGATGTTCCTCTAAATCGAGGCTGACTGTTTACCCCAAATTATTATACAGAAATAATGTTCAAAATAACTCTCGACGACCTGATACGAATTAGGACAATGTACCATATCCTTGAGGAGTATGAATTGATAGTGCCAAGAGCTCGAGGTAGAATGCATCGACCTCCCCAAGAGTGTGTAATAGTGTTCGAGGAAGGGTTAAAATGCGAGCTTAAGTTTCCCCTCATGCAAGCGATAGTCGACCTCCTAGTGGGCCTAGAAGTTTGCATAACCCAGCTGCTTCCCAACTGTTTCGCCACACTGTACAGTTTTGCTGTGCTAATGCACTTGTATAATCAATTTGTCTTCTTCACCAATTTTTTAAATTTATTTCATTTACCTATGTCGCAAAAGTTGGGTAGCATGGAAGAATCTGGTTTCTACTACTTAATAGCTCAACCCCACCAAAACTTCTTAATATCTCATGCTTCTTCTTATGGCCAAGAGTGAAAAAAATACTTTTTCTATATTCGGGGGCCAGGGGTTCTTGCCATTCTGAGGGGTTGGTGGACGGGGCCTATGGAGATGCCAAGGAACCAGAAACCTAGTTGGCGCAGCATGTTCATCAGAAATTTAGTTGGATTTGGGCATATAGAGGCCTCAGTTCTGATTGAGGAAAGGTGTCTGGTATTGGCTGGTTTTTCACCGGCCCAACTCGACCTGCCTGAGGGCGATTGTCTAGGTAGAGATTTTTGTCGACCGTTTTAATTGTGGCTACTCCATCTTTCTGTACAACTCTGAAGTTTGCTTGTTTTGTTTGTGCTTGAAGATTGAGAAGAAGTAATGGCCCAGAGTCAATTTGAATCTCAAGCCCAAGCTCTAAGAAATGAAGAGTGCCACCCAGCAGCTGCTACTCGATGGGAAGGAGCTCCCATAAAACCAGCAGGTTGTACACAATCAACATCAGCTCCTACGCCCATGCAAATTGAACAAGCGGTGGAAATCCAGTCAGTTTGCTAAGAAGAGCTTGTTCCTAGCAGCCCTAGAGGTCAGGGTAAAAGGAAAATCTTCAAGCAGGGGGGCTCAACTCCTAAAAAAGCTACAGTGAACAAAAGAAAATAGAAAGTTGCTATAGGTTATGACCTGTTTAGGAAGCCTAGTGATAGTGCATTATTCCAACTCCCTCGGCTGCCTACTTCCCGATTTGCCACTGACTAAGCTGAGGTAACTGACTCGGCCTCCATCATCTAAGGAGGAATGAATGTGGCAACGCTCTGAAGTGGCTCTCATTAGGAATTTTTGTAGTTGACCAACAAAAATTGATGAACCCCAGTCAGGCCAGGGTTATTCGAGTGTTGTCCTACCACTGTAACATGGTAAGCACTAGGTCGAATATTTCTCATTGAACTTCTTCTTCATTATAGGATTGTGGAATAACATCCTTGTGTTCTAAGTGGGATAATTGCGCTACAATATTTTCCACCAATCTGAGCTAGCGCTGGTAGATAGAGAAGAGTTGCAAGGAGGGGAGATATAAAAACCCCCAAAGAGCAGCTCGAGTCCTCCCAACTCTAGATTGAGCAGCTGAATAAAAGGGTGGCTGATCTGTAAGAACAACTCGACTCCAAAGATCAACAATTGGTCAAGGCGATTGAGGAGTGGAGTCGAATGGACTCCATAATAAAAAGGCCTACTTAGACCTGCAAGTGAGCTACACTTTTGGTTGGGCTCAAGGCTGTGCAGAGACAACCAATGAAGCGAGAAAGGCTTTTAATCACCATCTCCTGATGATGTGGTGTGAAGTGATCGAATAACTCATCCTTAGCTCTGCTTTTCAAGATGTGAGCATAATTGTGCCCCTGGACGATGCTCGTGAAGCCTTCTATAGGGCTGTAAAGTAGCTCAAGCACCTGGGATATGCTATCCATCTTGAAGACAAGAGCAAGATAAGCCCTACCCTAAATGAGAAACTAGAGCCCTGCCCTGACCCTAAAACGAGTGAAGCCGAGCAGGCCAAGGAGACAGAAGCTGCGATTACTACGCTGGATGAGCCTTTAATTGAAGCTTAAAAGAAGAAGGCCAAGGTCAATGCTAGGTTAGAGCAGTTGGTCGAGGAGTTCACATTCGTTGAGGACCTGGTAGTGCAACTGAAGAAGGAAGAGGTCGATGTGGCGCAGTACGTGCTGCACTTGACCAACTTCATGAGCGATATCGCGGGGCCTTCCAAACCTCCTCTAACTATTTTTTCCCTTACATGTGTGATGCCTAAACAGGATTCTAAATGGCCTGAGGGCAACTAGGTGGGGACTAGCCAGAATTAAATCGGTCTTTCTGCAATTTATTTTGATTGTTGCTCTCTTTTTTTTATGTAACAATGATCAACTAGTCGATGAATGAAGACTGCTTTTTCTTTCCATCTTGTCGTGTTAAAGATAGCTATTGAGTTTTTTCACATCGAATTCAATTGTTATAATAATGTAGAGAATGCCTAATAAATCATTCGGTTAACGCCATCATAATGAAAAAAATTGAACAAGATTGTTGTCGACTATGTCGACTCATGTTAACATCATTTGTTGCATGACCATTCAATTGTATCATTAATTTTTAATATCTCTTGGTCGACTACTATATCAACCACTGGATTCAAGAAGAAAACTATGCGAGAATGTCTTTTTGTCAACTATAGGGTCGATAGGGTCGATATGGGTCCATTCGCTTCAACGCTAAAGTTGCATTACTGCTTAGAGCTGCTACTTCATCAACTACAGGGATGACTATAGTCTTGCTAGCATAAAGCTACTTAAGTGGCAGCACAGGGCTATTTATCTGTCGATTACGAGGTCGATTTAGGTCTTTGTGGCATGAAGCTGCTTGAGTGGCAGCATGGGGCTACTTATTTGTCGACTATGGGGTTGACTAAAATCTTGGTGGTGTGAAGCTACTTGAGTGGCAGCGAGTGGCTTGTTATTCGTTGACTATGGGGTTGACTAAAATCTTAGCGGCGTGAAGCTGCTTGATTATGATAATGACTCCAAATTGTATCAATATTGTTGGAATTTTATTCAAGTCAAAAGACTTCAAAGGTAAGTACAACATAATCTCAAATGTAAAATTTCCTGAGGTTGATGGCATTCCACGGGCAAGGGAGTTCTTTTCCTTGCATATTGGCTAGTCTATATGTACTGTGTTTTGATACTTTGACAATAGTGTATGGCCCTTCCTATTTGGGGTCAAGCTTGCCCACATTTTTAGTGACTTCTACTTTCTTGAGGATAAGATCTCCGACCTTAAAATGGCAAGGTTTGATCCCTTTGTTATAGTTTTAAGCCATCTTTGATCTATAGCACTATATAGTATTGTAGGCTTCTTAGCGATGCTCATTAATGGTCTCGAGGTCGAGTTTTCTCTCCAATGTGTTTCTTAGTGGATGGAAATGAATGACTTGAGCCGTGTGTTGAATTAGCTCTAAGGGGATGACTACTTCAGACCCATAAACTAGACTATAAAGGGTATGACTAGTGGCTATTCGAGAAATTGTCTTGTATGCATATAACACGCCAGATAGGTCATCTGCACAATTTAAGCCAGTGTCATGTATTCTAGCTTTTAGATGATCAAGAAGTTTTCTATTGGTTACCTCTATTTAACCATTCGATTAAGGATTGCCCACTGAAGTAAAGTATTGTGCAATCCCCAAGGCATCGCACCAACCTCTAGTGCTTTTACTCTAGAATTAAGTGTCATTATCTGAAATAAGAACTTTGGGTAGGCCAAAATATCTTCCAACTTTTGCTCTTTTCTGGCTTGGGTGTCCTCAGGTTCAGCTATAGGGGCGTTCCTTGAGGTCTTCAGTTGCAGTCGAGTCTTTTGCTTGCTTTACTCGATCGAGATGTTGTAACATCTCCAGGCCTCTTTTATATTGCACAAAAGTTCCCCTGTACCTACGAGGGTTAGAAACTTAATTTCAAGTGATAGGTCAATACAATTGAGTGGAAGTTATTAAGTGCGGGTCGACCTATGATGACGTTGTACGCGAATGGGGCATTGACCACAAGGTAATTCACCATTAAAGCCCTCCTTCTGGCAGCCTCTCCAAATGATGTTGATAGGTTGATTAACCTTTTTGGTATGATCTCTGATCCCCTAAATCGAACCAGTGGTGTGCGCGTAAGTTCAAATTTTAGCTAGCCCATGTTCATTTTTTTCAAGGTAGAGATGATATTGGACGAGCTACCATTATCGACCAAGGCCTTGCGCACTTCAAAATTAGCAATCTCAATAGAGACTACCATTGGACAATCTGTTTTAAGATCAATATCCTTGCCCTCGAGGTGTGCTAAATTACCATCAGTGAATGAGATGGGATCTGTACTCATCGTAAGATGGAATAACATCTCGATGTGTGAGGCTTTAGTCAACTCAAACCTCTTTTGAGTTTGCCTTCGGGCAAATTTTGAGTCTCCCCTAGTGGAACCTTTCGCAATCATATCAATCACTCCATGGATGGGCGGGTTGCTTTCCTTTCTACGGCTAACCGACCTTTTTCTAAGGGGAGTTTGGTCAATTTTACCCCCTTCAACCTGAGTGTCCATAACTCTATACTTCTTGAGGTGGCCCTGCTTGATTAACCTCTCGATCTTATCTTGGAGATTGAAGCAATCATCTATGTTGTGCCCCTTCTGCTTGTGAAAGTAGCAATACTTCTTAGATTTTTTCATTGCTTCAATCTTCATCAACTTCCTGGGTTTTTTGAGGAGGTTATCATGCTGGATAGCATATAAGACCTCTCTCCTTAGTATGTTCAGGGA
>JACGDI010003540.1:244143-305395 GCA_014898725.1 Jacaranda copaia | reverse complement strand
ATATCTTGGATGAAAGGAGATCCTCTTTTTTGATGAGATCTCTGAGGGCCCTTTGGGTTAGGCACTCTTTCAGTATTTCTCCTTGAGATCTTATTGAGGTGCTTATTCAACTGCTGGACTTGATGGGACATTTTGTCCTATTTCTCTGAATTCGCTAGGGTGTCATTTTGTTCGAGGCCTAGCCTGGCATGTTCACCCCTATCGCACTATGGGGCTTGAATAGGTCGGGCTGCGAGGTTTGTAGATTCTCCTATGTCTTCACTATAGTCATGCATAACGCATTTGACCTTATCGTGTTGCGGGGCTTGATTAGGTTGAACTTGATCTACTGAGTTTGCAATCTCTTTCCACAATTCTGGTCACCTCTTCTCCCCTTGGAGGTATCTAAGGTTGGGTTCATGGTGGATGGGCGGTTGCCTAGATTCTTGGCGGCCACAGTTGTCTTGGGGAGACTTATCTTCTTTAGGAGGTAATTGAGGGGTGGCACTAGCAACAGGGGCGAGCACTCTGCTGTGCCTATCCAACTGGACGGACAGTTGGGCTAAAATTTGAGTGGAGATTTGCTCACTTATTAGCTACATTAACTGGAGCATGGTTAATATCACCACTTGCTCTTATAGGGTGTTGGGGCCTAGAGCGTGTGCACCTTGCTGGGGTAGAGGGGAAGGTGGAGATGTGGACATCCTATTCTCCTCCCTTCCTGATGTGGCTTTGTGTGTGTTTACCTTTTTCATTGCAATCTCAAGAGTTTCCTATAGACAGTGCCAAAAATGATGATGTTGAAAGTTACTTATAATGAAAGGGTACTGTTTAGGGTAGATCCGATCAGAGAGGTTGAGTAATTCAGTTGGTGTTCTTCTCGAGGTCTGAGATCTACAATAGTAACACATGTTAAACTAGCCGATGTGCTCCCGACTAAGGCACTTCGACATTCAGGTTAGTTCTAATCAAAATTAGGTAATCGGATAGAACATAGAGAGCTTATAGTGTATTTGGCATTACCTGGGGCATGGTTGGCTATGAGGTATTTATAGCTTTTTCCTAGTATGTGATTTGTCGAAGATGCCCTTACCAAATGCATTGAGCTCTAGTCTTTGCTAGGGGGTTGATGGTCATTCCAAATCTCAGTACTGTTTCAATTGGCTTCATTTCCTATTTTCCAGAGTGAACAGTACCTCTGGTAGGTGCCTCTCTGCCAAAGGTGGTGGCAGAGTTAGTGGTAACAACTGTACCGATTGTTATGCATCATTAATGTGCAGGCATGCTATCTATCAGAGTAATAAATGTGGCGTGGATTTGAGTCAACGTTGGGGTGAGTTATTAGGTCGATATATAAATCGAATAGGTCTGGTTGGTTGATTACGGAGAAAGCAAAATATGATGAAACGAATGAAGCTTCTTGTCGAGTGTAGTCAGTTTCAATACATTCGACCAGATAGTTGTTGCTGAGTGGCTCAGTCAAGAATTGGTGTTAGGCTTGTTGGGAAGTTCAGAACTGATGTTGGGCCTGTTGGGCTAAATGGGCCTTTTGGGCTACCCATATCAATGTGACATGCAAAAATATAATAGTGATAGTCATAAAAAAAATGTCACTATGATAAAATATTTAGTGGTATTTCATTATTAAATGACATAGAAAATTGCAGCATTTGATAAAAATGCTAACAAAAATATAATTTGAAGGTATTTAACTAGTGCCACTAATTTTTCTTAAAAACATGTCACTCATATTTATTTATGGTGGTACCTAAAAAAAATGCCACAAAATATTTAGTAGCACTAACTTAGTGACATTTGATAGTGATTTATGGTCTCATTTATAAAAAGTACCATAAATTATTTAGTTGCATTAATAAAATGCCATTTTAAAATATAGTGTTACTTAGTAGTAATTAATTAATAAACATTATAAAAATATAATTTTATTTAAATTACCAACATAACTATATGTTCAAAGCGTTTAACTAGCAATACTATTTTTTTTTTCTTGGAAAAAGGAGAAAAACATAATTCATAATTTAGTTATAATGTAACATGAAATAAATATCACACAAAAATAGATAAAGTATATATAGTTATTAATAATTGTAAAATATACAATTTTATATCTTATCATAATGCATTGATTAAATTAATTGCCTAAATATAATTGAATGAATCAACTAAATTAATCATATTTTTCAAGAAGTATAAAAAACTAAGTTTTTGCCCATTTTTTCTCCTCACCTATAAATTATATTTTTGAATATTTTCTATCTCTAAATTCAATGTCTCAAACTTTTTTTCAAATGTATTATTTAATATAATAATTTTGAGCATATAATTAAATAATTGAGAAAATATGCTTTTAAAGTATAAGAACATAATAATATTTTTGAATATTTATAATGAACATTTGATGGATAGCTTAATAGTAAATTCGTATCTTTTCAAGTAAAATATTGCAAGCTTGAATCTGATATAGAGCAATTGGAGAATGTTGGGGTCTCATAATATGGCTATTGATGGTAGATTAAGATGTTACTAAGAGGAATCTTTTTTGCCATTTAATTTAGAATGTTATTTAATTAATTTTTATGGCATGTTGTTATGTCATCTAAAGGAATTTTTTGCGACATTTTAACATCACTCTATGCATTTTTTATGGCATGTTAGCATATCATTCAAAATTATTTTTTTGACATTTTAACATGTCATTTATTATATTTTTTGTGGCATATTATCTTGTCATTTAAAGGAATTTCGATGGTTTTTTAATAAGTCACTACATACATTTTTAGTGGCATATTGGCATGCCATTCAAAGTTTTCTTTAATGGCACTTTGTCATATTATGTAATGTATTTTTTGTGACATTTTAATGTGTCATCTAATACATTTTTCTTGCATTTTATTAATGTCACAATAAAAATAAATTAATGACATTTATACCTTTAATTATATTGCTACAAGTGATATTTTAAAAAATATCATTAAATATAAAATTGTCACTATTATACTATTTAAATTGCACTTTCTAATCCCATTAAATGCAATTTTTTTATAGTGTGATTTATTATCTTTCTCAATTTCATCCAATTAATTTACATGCCCGGCCACATACTCTAGGATCCTTATTAGATACAATAATGAAATTCTTAAAACAGACTCTTTTACCAAACAAATCAAATATATTCAAAACAAATATTAGAAAAAGATGTATCGGTCCTTATCGGATAGCGTAGTCGCATTCATTATAATGTAAACTCATGCGGAGTCGCACTAGGCGTGCCAAAAAATTTGTTGCCATGAAATTTTGTTTTAGTTGACTAGTTGTATAGACCAACTAAATTAGAGGGTGTTTGGGTGGTGAGCTTATAAGCTTCACAAAATATTTTATAAGATGTTTAAAAATTTATAAATTGATAAAAAATACTTGATAATTTTTTTACAAAAAAATTTATAAGATCCTAAAATAAGATGTTTGGAGCTTATAAACTCTTTTAAAAAAGTACGGAGTCCTTAATTTATTTTCTAGATCTTAATAAGTTCCTTTATTTTTAACCATTTTAATTACAAAATTGTCATTATTAACATCTTATAGGTTCGAAAATTTTATTTTATTCAACCACTTCAACAATTTATTTTAAAACTAAGATCTAAAATTTTATAAGTTTCAAAAACATCTTCTAAGATGTAGAAACTTATAATATATTTTAAATAAGTTTAACCAAACATCCTCTCAGACTTTTTACCAGCTGATTCCCATATATCAAATGATTACTCCAAAGAGGGGAATCTGCTCTTTGGAAAGTGGATTTCCAGACTCACATAAGAACACTTGTAGTTATAGAAGTTTTGGCTATACTATAGAAACTAATGCAAAATATAGTATGAAATATAATGATGCTATACTGATACGAAAATGGAGTGAGGTCTGATTTTTTTGGATAGGTAATAAAGCATTAGTTTATATTTTTTGAGACATTTTTAAAACGATTTTTAATTCTTGAATGTTCTTGAAATTTCGCGGTTCTTTGCAAATAATTCTTTCCTCCCAAGTTCCTTTTAGGACTTTGTACTTACAGTTTTTTCTCTTATGGGTTTAGGACTTTACCTTTCTTCGTGGGCTTAATTGTTTTTGAGTTCTCTAACTTTTTTTTATTTAATTGATAAGCTTGATCCATTGGGTCCTTTTTTAATTCTTTTATTAATTTACCTTTATAAATTTATTTATTCATATTAGATAATAAAGCTGGTAAAGGGAGAAAATCTATTGAATTGTATTAAAGGAAACTAGAAATTAAGACATAATAACTAAAAATGAAAGAATATAGATAGGGGGAAAAATAAAAATAAAAAAAGAAATAAGTGATAGGCAAGTGTATGATTTGATTCCATGATCCTCTCCTCAACTTGCTGAGCTATGCATCTTGCTAGGACGTGACAGTAATTGAGGGAGAGGTACCTAATCCTTGGTGAATTCATTTCAATCAGACTTCACTATAATTCGATTGGTAATATAACCACTGAATAGTTGGCGTCTTCTCCTTCCCATTTCTCATTTTCCACTATACAAACACATACGAATATTGTAAGTCCACTCCAAATACTTCTTAAGAAAACATTTTATATACTTCAGATGTGAATTTGAGTAATGAAATATAAGATAAAACGTCAACTTAAAATAAATGATCGATGCAAACTGCTGATATTTCCAACGACTAAATATCAAATTTTTATATATATACTTTCACATGTGTGCAAACTGGGCCAAGTTACAGTCAAGGAGAACTAATAAACTCGTTCTCCAGGCAAAACAAAGACCAAAACAACATCCAAAACTAGGTAGGAATTGAAGTCTTGATCCATTTCTTGGTGGGTAGCCTCTATACCTTAAACCAAAACCACAGTAGTGACATTCCCAAATTCTTAAATCTTTGTAAAAAAGTTATACGGAATTCATAAACATCAAATTCATCAACCGTAGCTATGCAGCGGAGGGGGCGGCAATGAAATGAGCACCAGCCTCCGTGACGGTCACTGCTGTTAGCTTAGCTTTGGCCGCTTCGCTGTCAGCAGCAGTTGCATTAGTCCCATTGTAATCCAACGTCTCATCGTTATATACGTCCCACCACTTGTTGACAAGCACTTTGATGTCCTCCCTATCCATGTTCTCTTCCTTGCCGGTGAATCTCCACGGCTTGGAGCCCGCGGCGCAGTAGTGTACCACCTTCACCTCCTCGAGCTTCACATTCTCCGGGTGGCGCCACAACATGGCTAGTATCAAGTTGTACGCGTTGGGGATTGGCTTGTAGATATTCTTGAAGAACATATTCAAGAAATCCTGCAATAATATATCAATTATATATTGATCACATATAACTAATTATTTATACGAAAAATCATTTTCAGATGAATGAATTATTACAGAATTAATTTACCTGCTCAGCAAATGGTGTTGGAGGGGTGATCTTGATGGTATTCAAGAGATCATGATAGGTAGGGAGACTGGGCTCAAAGACAAACATGCCTGCGTTGAAGTAAAGAGAAGGCTTAGGGCCTAACTGGTCAGGCCAGTGGACTTTCTTTTGGCACTGCTGACAATAGCCAATCTTATATTGTTGGGTGTGGCTCCATGTTTTCTCACAGAAACAATCCATCACAGCATAAAAGTGTGTGTCTGGCAAATCAAATAGGTGATCTATGTTTTCATAAACTTGGATATCTCCATCCAAGTATATCATCTTGCTATACTCCACAAACTGCATCCAAAATAATTAGCATAACTTAAAAATCATATTTCAACACCTAAAGAGGGAAATATATTGAACGAGTTTGCATAGTAAATCTAGAAAAATATTGATAATAAATTATAATATACATTGACTTGATTATTAGATCAAAAGTTAATTAAACTATAGAACCTCAACACGTGAAATCATCAACTACATGCATATTTAGCCAAATTCAATAGACAGGCCAAGAAATCTTCTCTTTTTTTCTTAAGAAGAAAATGGAAAAAGAAGGGCTGTCAATATAATTCTAAAAAGAAAAGAGAAAAAGCCAAAATGCATCAATAATAAAGAATAGTCATCTTTTTCTTTTTACCTTCCATATCCTTAGCTTGGAATAGTTGATGACGTAATAAGCAATGGCGAAATGCGTGTGGTTCTCCGGCGGATAAACCGGCTCTATCTCTCTCACTATGCAGCCCTGCTCCACCAGTATGCGGCGGTGCTCCGCCGGCACGTCGGGCAGCGCAGCCACCACGAGCGGGTAGACAGAGCTGACCTTCCTCAACCCTTTGGCGAGCCCCACCACGCCTTTCACGTAGTCGCCATTGCCCGCCAAGAATGTGATGTAAGCGCGGCTCTGAATGCTGCCGGCCTTGGCTAGACCGGAAATGGCCCCGTTCACGGCAGTGTTCACAATCTTTGAAGCCATTTTTGATCGTTGTGTTTCGCTTGTAAGAGGGTAAAAGTTAAGGATTTGTAACTGACGGGGAAAGCAAAGATTTTATTTGAATATGTAGAAGAAAGATTTGCTCTGTTTGAGGATTCTGAGGGAGCAGGTTTGCCAGGTTATATAGAAGTTGATGAGCACTATAATACGGAATGGATAAAATTAAAAATATTAAATTTCATGGAAAATGAAATATTGACAATGACGCAGAGGGGAAAAGTATTCCAAGGTGGGATTTGATTTTCCTCTGCTTCCAAAACATTCAACTATAATAATCATCATATCATATCTATATAGATATAATCCATATAAAATAATAATCATGTCATATTATTATAATATAAATTTTTATTAATTGCATGACCCTTCATTTAATAGTTGATTTGAAAATAATTGAAGTATGCAAGAAATTTCACAAAATCAATGTCATCATGCAAGTTGATTTAGAAATATGTTGTTTAAAGGACATTTCCTTAATCTATGGGGTTTTTTTTGAGACATGCAGTTACATAGTTAAAATGAACATTCTCGGATCGATCAAAAATAACTACACAGCATATTCGAAATAAAAACAATCAACTCGAATGGAATTTTTACATGAATTTATTAATTTCTTAATTACTTCTAGATTTTTTACTTGAATTCATTAATTCAGGTTCTTACCTAAACTTATTGATTGTGAATTTAGTTTCCTATCTAATGCTGCAGAGAGTTGGAGAGTTGGTACTCTAGTTGATTCAAGTGTTTTGTACTTGAGATCTGCAACAACGAACGCACGTCAACTAGCCGAGAGGCCCTCGACTATGGCATTCCTATGCTCAAGTTAGTTTCCGGTAGATCAGAGAGTATAGAATATATATGTAGTGAATAATGTAAATGGCATTACCTTGAGCGTGGTGGTGCTTGTAGTATTTATAGCCTGCTGTGGCGTGATTTTACCCAAGTACCCTTACCAGGCGTATTTGGCTTTTTTCATGACAGGGGGTTGAGAATCATTCCTTGCTCAGATCCCGATATTGTGCCAGGTGGTGCAATCTCCTGTTTTCCCGGATAATCATGTCAATAGGAGTACGTCCCTGCCAGAGTTGTTAGCGGGGTTGTTGGAGTTGTTGGCAGCAGTTACATCCGTTAGCAGCAGTCACATCAGCTGCCACGTGTCATCAATGCTGAGGGGTTCAACCTGTCCAACTTGCACCCGGAGATCAATTCATGTCGATCGGACTTGGATGCTAAACTTCGGAAGTGGCCCTCAGGTTGATACAGGTCGACCGTGGGACTTACCAAATGGGTCGATACAGGTTGACCAAACTAATGTGCCTTTGGGCTTCACAGGCTGTCTCTTTTGAATTTGGGCCTACTGAATTATACCATATTATGTTGGGCCTTATGGGCTGTCTCATTTGAAGTTGGGCCTGTTGGCCTTACTGGATTATCCCATATCACTATCTAATCTTATTGATTAGGGAATGAGTAGATGCATTTTTCATTTAATTCCATTTATTATTTAGATGCTTTCTATATGAGCTCATAGATCATAAGAAAACGTTTCCTACCTAAATTGATCGATTAATTATGAATAAATATTTATTTTATAAATTTATTGATTATGAATAAATATTTCCTATATAAACTCATGATTATAAGCAAAATTCATATCTATTTAGTTCATTGATTATGAACAGATTTCCTACTCGAACTCATTAATTATGAGTTGGTACTTCTTATTTGAGCTTATTCACTATGAACAGATTTTTCTATATAAACTCATTGATTATAAGAAATTTTCACCCACTAAATTCTTTGATTGTGAGATAGTTTTCTACTTGAACTCATTAATTGTAAGAATATTTCTTAACTGAGCTAATTAATGGTAAATAAATATTTTTTATTTGGGTTCATTAATTAGAGTGGATGCACATTTCTTATCCAAATTCATTGATTATGATACGAATTTCATGAGCATGTTGATCCATTAACTTAAAGCGTTATTTTGAGCTGGGGGTGTAAATGAAATGAGATGATTCACGACCAATTCAAGTTTGTTAGTTAAATGAGTCAAGTCAAGTTCAATATTCGATTCAAAAAGTTCGTGAGTCTAAATAAATTTTTTTATATTTTATATATATAGTTATATATAAATAAATAATAATATATTATTTGTTATTTTTAGAAAAATAACAAATGTTTTTTAAAAGTTTATAATTATAAATTTTATTTTGAGTTTAATAGAGTTTGAGTTCTTTTGAACTTATACAAATCAAGCTCGATAAGACTCAATAAAATTTGTTTGAGCCTTTGTCTGTTCGATGAGTTGAGCTTGAAACTTCAATTCTTAGTTTTTTGCATGTCAATTTAATTGAATCGAGCCCATAATTAACTTTTTGATACCCTTAATTATGAATTCAACCAAGCCAAGTTCATTAATTAGCCCATGATGTTATTGATTACGGGAATCAAGAAAGTCTCATTAGTTATGAGAACTTTATTTTCTGAAGATTACAGTTATGTTATGACGCTATAAATATAATACCACACTTCATGAACTAAACTCTGAAGTGGGAGGGAGTGATGTTTCCATAACAAATAAAGTAGCAAACTCGTTATCTATTGAACCTCGGAATACCCAACCACCATAAGAAATTAGCTAAGGTTTTGTTTGGAAATTTCAGCTGGCCAAGTAGAAAATATTGTAGGCCAAACGATTCCTATTTTCATGGAAAGTCCTGAAGATTATAATTTTGGTCCTTAAACTTAACTATTTATTTGTTTTTGGTCCCTAAACAATCTCGAGTTACAATTTTGTCTTTAAATTAATAAGTTTTTGACAATTTTTGTCCTTGTCATTACTTCAGGTGTCAAAACTAACGAAAATTGGTCATGTGCTATGCACATGACTGGGAAAATTATAATTTTGGTCCTTAAACATAGTCACTTATTCTCTTTCTGTTCCTAAATAATTTCGAGTTATATTTTTGGTCTTCAAACTATCATTTTTTAAACAAATTCTATCCGTGCCATTATTTGTGTCATTAAAACTGACAAAAAATGTTCATGTGACACACGCATGGCCACTCTTGCATGAAAAAACTTCAAACCAATGGGTAACTTCATTTATTTCCAAATTTCAAACAAAATTGACCCTCCATTTCTGCCCAAGCTTGGAATTTTGATCTTTGATCCTCCATTTCTACCTAAGAGACAAGTCTTCAACATATAGTCTCTCTCTTGTCCTTTTTTATTGTCTACTTGAGTATAAGTCATTTTTGTACCTATTTGCAAGAGTTAGTTTTCAACTCATTATCGGCTCGTAGCATTCTCTCTATCACTGTCTTTTTATATTATCCTTGAATTAATTTTTTCTACAATAACTTACTAGTCAATCTCAATAATTCAAGCTATTTAGTCTCCAGACAGATGTTGGCATGTTATAATAAGGTCTTAGAAGACGGCAAAGATGTAAACAAGTAAAGTTGAAATTACCCTAAGAAATATGTTGTTTTCCTTATAAGAGTGGTCATGTGCGTGTCACATGGTCACTGTCTATCAACTTTAATGATACAAGTAACGGTAATGATGGAATTCATGAAAAAAAAGGTAGTTTGAGGACCAGAAATGTAACTCAAAACTATTTAATGATGAAAAGCGAATAAGTGACTATATTCAATGGCCAAAATTATAATATTCCTAATTATGTGCACAACACATGACTAATTTCCGTTAATTTTGACATTTGAAGTAATGGCAAAGATGAAAATTATTAAAAAAGTTGTCAATTTGAGGATAAAAGTATAACTCAAAATTGTTTAGGGACTAAAATCAAATAAGTGGTTATGTTTGAGGACTAAAATTATAATTTTCCAAAAAATGTCAAATCAAAGAAATGAAAGACGTGACCATCCCATGGCTTAAGAAAATTTGGGCAACTCATCCACTATTTCTCCCACTAATTAGTTTATTTTCCACATGGCAAGAACTGGATTTACCCAATTAATAATGAACTTTTTGTGTATTGTGAAAAGAGTGAATCCCTACGCGGGGGATAGTATTTTCTCCCATGTAATTAAATTTTCAATACTGCAAAGTTCATTTAATTATTTTTCCAAAATAGTGTGTCCTGTCTTTGGAAATTAAAACCATCCAACATATATTTTGCAGAAATTATTTCACCAAAAAAAAAGAGAGATCACATTTTTTTCTGAAAAAAAAAAATAATTTTGCTGTTGTAAAAAAATCTGATAAGTATCAATAAGCATGTTTTTAAACACCATCCACTCCAAAAAATTCACAGGGTGTAGTGGTCTAGGGATAGCAATGAGGTAAGTAAAAAATCTAACTCGGACTCGAGCCCACCCAAATTGGGTGAGTTCATGCTGATTTAACAAGGTTCAATGCATGTCTTCAAACCTCCATAAGTTTGAGTTGATGAACAATATTATATGTACAAAATAAAGTTGCTTGTACTTTTGAGTATTAAGAAATAAATTTTTTAATGTATTGTTGATATCTTTGAGTTGAAATTTATATGTATATTATATGAAATATGGCATGTTTAAATTACTAAGTTATTGTTAGATTTGATCATTAATTACAACATAATAATATATTTTGATTTTTTTCCTAGGCTAGGATAGGGTGAAGTTTTCTTGGGATGAGGTGTGCTAGGTGTAGAGTGATTAGGGGTGGCAATTGTGTCATGTTGGGTTGTTTCGTGTCGGGTTGAAATGAGGATGTCATAAAATTTTGTTCAATCCAAATCCAACCTAAAAGTACTCAACCTAAAGCCAACTTGAAAGTTTTCATTTTAATCCGAATCCAACCTAAAAATTTTCTTGTCAACCCGAACTCAACCCGTTTCAACATATGATTATTTTTTATTAATACTTCATCTAAAATACCTACATATTTTATGTTCAACTAGAATTTTAAAAAAATAATCAATTTATACCAAGATTTGAGAAAAGTCAACTTATACAAAAAATTTAGAAAAAATCAACATTATACTCTAGCATGCCAACTTTTGTACCATAGAGCAATTTGAAAACTAGACTTTATTTAATTTCCTCTACAACATCAATAATATACAAATTTTTATGTTTAACCAAAAAAATTTCACAATTTAATTTTAACAACAATGAAGTCAAATTCCAGCAAAAAAATATAATTCGTCTCATTCAATAATTAATAATCATCCCAACATTACCAAGTAGTTAAGATTTATGTAGTAAATAATAATTATTAATTCTTATAAATCAATTTAGAGTTAAATTGTTCAAAAATAACAAGTCATTACTTAAAAATGCAAAACATATAGTGTTATTATCATGTTATTAGGTTATTATCGAGTAACACAAAATTCAACCTAAACCGACCCATAATTTTTGTGTTGTTTATCGGGTTGACCCAATATCGACCCAACCCAATAACCTCTAACCAAAACTCAATAATATTGTATCGATTTATGTTGTATTGTCGTGTCGTGTCGAAAATTGCCACTCCTAAGGGTGATTGCAAGGTGAATCAAATTCGACCAATGCCATCTCTATGGTTATTAGAATTGGGGTTGTAAACAAGCCAAGTTCAAGCCTAGCTTAGCAAAAATTTCAAGCTCAAGCTCGGCTCGTCTTAAAACATAAAAGTTCAAGCTCAAGCTCAAGCTTGAGTTCATCAAGCTCCAACTTTTAGGCTCAAGCTTGAGTTCATTGATAAATATCAAGCTCAAACTCAAGCTCAAGCTCAAGTTCAAGTTTGATGAGCTCATAAGATATCGAGCCATAATCAAATTTGAGTCATGCTCGAGGTCTTTCAGCATTTTCCACATTTAACATGCGAGCTTGAGCTTGAGCACATCAAGTTCAATTTAATCCTCACTATTTCCTATTAAACTCTTGAGAAATATTATTTATTAGCAAATCTAACAGCAACATCAATTTTTCTAAAAATCAATCAAATTTTTATAAATTTCAAAAAAGATTATTGTTTTGACTTTTGAAGTTTGGACATTAAAATATAAAAATAAATTTGTTAAGATAATGATGGATTTTCATTTCATTCTTGCATTATTAAATTTGAAAAACATGTAGTAATTATACATAATATATTATACAACAAAATTTTATTGTATAATTCTATATTTTTATAAAATTATTTGAATTAGAAAGTTTGTATTTTTTTTCAATTATATCATGCTATTTATTTTTAGTATTTTATAAATTATAAATTAGTATCTTTTAATTATTATTTGTTAATAAGTAATATATAAGTGAATAATTGAATTATGTTTTGAAAATTACCTCAATATGTGGCACTTATTTTTTGAATTATTATTTTTATATATTATTTTAAAAAATATTAGGGCTCCTGAGCTGGCTCGTGAGCCTTCGAACCACCATCTTAATGCTCAAGCTTGGCTTAATTCTAACCTCAAACTCAATAAGCTTGGTTCAAACTTAAATAGTCTCGAGTTCAAGCTAAACTTTTCCAGATCGAACTGTGCTGGCTCGTGAGCCGACTTGGCTCAACTTACACCCCAAATTAGAACAACAAATTCACTATATTAAAAAATTTATATAATTCATCATCATCTTCTCTGATGTTTTCTATGGCCTCGGTTTTGGATTGATTTATTGATGTCTTCAAATATTTGGATACTTCTAACTTTGAATACTTTTTGGTTTGTTGTTGGTTTCTTTGGAATAGAAAAAATGTTCTTAAGTTTTGATGGTATTAACTAGTCACCCCTTCATGTTGTTCATTCTACTTGTGCCTGTATTCACTAGTTTAGGACAACACTACTTTCTCTAGTGGTAATAGAATCTTGTCCAATTCAACTATTATTTCGTTAGCTCCTACGGTCGGTTACATCAAAATAAACTTTGATGTTGCAATTTTAGCAGATATGTGGGCTATTGGTATTGGTGTAGTTGTAGAGGATTGTTTAGGAAGGTGCATTTATTAGGGCTCAAAGATCATCAATCAATTGGTTGTGCCAGAGGCAGATGAAGCTTATGCAATGAAACAGCTTATATGTTGAACTTGGAGTGATCAAATCCTACCTATGAATATAATAGTAAAGCAATTTAATGAAATTTGGCAACAAGATTTAACGTGATTTGGTAATGTGCTCAATCCACCCGATAAAGAAATTGTTTTTATTGATTTCAATCAAGATAACAAGTACAAATTTGAAGCCTACAAATCTCATGAGAACACCAAACACTTTTGTTCTAAACTTTGTCTCAAGAATTTATCTCAAAAGCAGTTTTGAATTGTTCATGAATGTGCTGTCTCAATATTTTTTTGAAGAAAATAGACTTAAATACCAAAAAAATAGAGTACTAAGCCTATGGGCCTTGCGCTATGCACTGGGGCATGCATGACTTACACGTTGGCATTCATAAATCTATCTTGTGTTGCAAAATAGTCCACGTTGCATATCTTGGCAGGAAAACCTTGTGCTTGGGGGTGCAGTTCCAATAGTTTGTGTGCCAAGGTGTATGTATCTTGCGCTTTGGCGCACAGTTTCAGTGCTACTTACACCCAGGCATGGTACTCCTCACACCCGGGTGCACACAACTATTGTTGCCACCTATTCTCGTTGTCCACACGCTCTAGCACATACTACCTCATGCCCCAGTGCATGGCATCCAACCAACGCACATTGAGGTGTGCTCTTGAATCTATTTTGATTGTTTTGCTCTATTTCACTCTATTTCTTTTGTATCTCGTTAATTCAACCTAAAATTGCAAGGCAAAATCAGCAATTCTTTACTTTAACTTGAAATTCACTATCATTTTTCTTTGTCCCTGCCCTCAAAAGGGCCTGTCATTTGAGTCTGCAAATGTTAATCAAATCCAAGTAATGCTTAGATTTGATTCTTGGAAAAAAGTTAGTAAAATATCTGCCAGATTATCCTTAGTCCCAACCTTATCAACCAAGATGACACCATAAGACACCATATCTTGAACAAAGTGATACATTATGTTAGTGTACTTTGTTCTCTCATGAAAGGTTTGATTCTTTGATAAGTTTAGGGCACTTTGACTATCACAAAATATTGAAGTCATGTCAAAATTCATACACATATCCTCAATTAGCCTCTTTAGCTAAATGCCTTCCTTCAAGTCTTTAGCCAAAGCTATGTACTTAACTTCTATTGTGGAAAATGCAATTGATGACTACAAAGTCACCTTCCA
This sequence comes from Jacaranda copaia, assembly GCA_014898725.1. Taxonomy (NCBI): domain Eukaryota; kingdom Viridiplantae; phylum Streptophyta; class Magnoliopsida; order Lamiales; family Bignoniaceae; genus Jacaranda; species Jacaranda copaia. The sequence goes on along the minus strand of JACGDI010003540.1, from coordinate 290,759 downwards.
GCTAACTGTACAACTTAAAACACAAAATATATACCTAGTCATGAACCTTTTGTTATCTAAATCTCTTTCATAATCTGCATCCACATGGCCAACAATCTTCGCAGTAGAATTCAATTGACTATATCTCAAGCATATGTACAAAGCCTTTTAGATACCTCATGATATTTTTCACAGTCTATCAATGAGTCTTTACTGGCTTGTACGTGTATTTGCTCACAACACTGACTGCATGTGAAATGTTCAGCCTAATGCTTACCATACCATACATCAAGCTACCCACCACACTAACATATGGAACATTAGACATTTACTCCACCTTTTCCTCTGTACTCGATAATAGATCTAATGAGAGCTTGAAATGAGCTGCAAGTGGAATACTAATTGGCTTGGACTTATCCATCCCAAAACGCTCTAGTACTTTCTCAATATAATGCTATTGAGACAAGTACAACAATCCTGTGTGTCTATTCTTGATGATCTCTATGCCCAATATTTTCTTTGCACTGCCTAAATTCTTCATCTCAAATTCCTCATTTAACTAAGTTTTTAACACATTGATTTCAGATATGTTTTTAAAGGCTATCAACATATCATCAATATACAACAATAAATATAAAAGAAAGCTATCACTATATTTTTTATGATATATACAACAATCAAAATTACTTCTAGTGTATCCTATCTTGGTAATAAAAGCATTAAATCTTTTATACCACTGCCTGGAAAACTACTTGAAGCCAAATAAAGACCTTTTCAAAGGAGATGCTTAATTTTATTTTTCAAAAACAACAAATCCCTCTGGTTTGCTCATTTAGATTTATTCCTTCAACTCACTATGTAAAATTGCTATTTTTACATCCATCTACTCAAGCTCTATATCAAACAGGGCTACCATGGCAAGTAAAATATGAATGGAAGTATGTTATACAATTGGGGAGAACACCTCATGAAAGTCAACTCTCTCTCTCTAAGTAAAACCCTTAGCAACCAATCATGCCTTGTATCTAGCAGCCTCAACCTCAAGAATCCCTTCATTTTTCTTGTAGATCTATTTTCAACCTACAATCTTCTGTCTTTTAGGTACATCAACCAGATCCCATATGCTATTATTGTGTAGAGACTCTATCTCTTCACTCATAGTTGTAACCTATTTATCAAAATCTAAATGGAAAATTACCTTATTTTATGAGACTGGATTATGTTCTACAAACTCCTAAGCTAAACTTAATGCAAAAGCTACTAGATTTAAAAATGAAAACTGCTGTGGTGGTTTGATTTGCCTCATTTCTCTATCGCAAAATAAATGACAATTCTGTGGTGAATTATTTTCCTAATGTTGATTAGGTGATAATGCCCTCTCACTAGTTTCATCTATCACCTTCTGTTTCCCCTTTGAAACTTGTGGAGTATCAATTTCAATCTCCATTTTTTCCTTAATACCATGTTGACTACTTTTGGGCTGCTCCACCTTCTTCATCATAGCAGACTCATTAAAAGTCACATCCCTGTTGTTAATCATCCTAGAGCTATTGTCATTGTCACAGCACAAACAATAACCCTTAACTTTATCTGCATAACCTAAGAATATGTATTTCCTAGCCCTTGGCTCAAACTTTCCATCACGAACATAAGCATAAGCTGGGCACCCAAATACTTTCAGAATTGAGTAATCAGCAAGAGACCTAGACCAAACTTTCATTGGTATCTTGCAGTCTAAAACAATCAATGGTGACTTATTCACCAAAAACCAGATAGTGTTGATAGCTTCTGCTAAAAAATCCTTGGACAATCTAGTATTAAAGAGCATGCATCTAGCTCTTTCCAAGATAGTTCTGTTCATCCATTCTACAACTCCATTCTACTATAGTGTATGTACAAATATACGATGCCTCCTAATTCCTTCCTTATCACAGAATTCCTAAATCTCCTTGTTGTAGAATTGCAGTTTATTGTTAGTCCTTAAACACTTGATTTCTTTTCCTATTTGCTTCTCGATCAAAGTTTTTTATTACTTAAAGTTGACAAACACCTCATCTTTATATTTCAGTGTACAAATCCATACTCTTCATGAGAAGTCATCCATGAATGTCAGCATGTACCTACTACCTCCTTTTAAAGGAACCTAAAAAGATCCCCAAAGATCTAAGTGAATGTAATCTAAGGTGCCCTTAGTTCTGTGAACTGCTTTGCCAAATGTTACCTTATGTTACTTGCTAAGCGCACACTGCTCGTAGAAATTTTGATCTCTAGTCACTTATCCACAAAGCAAGCCTCATTTGCTTAGTTTTGACATAGTCCTCTCACTTATATGCTGAAGCCACACATGCGACAATCTCATATTATCATTGACTGACGAAGAAACCACCATAGTACTAGAAATTATGCTGCCCTGCAATATGTAGAGGTCATTCCTATTGCCTCTCTTCATGATAGGTAGTACACCTTTGGAAACCCACAAAACTCCATCTTGAGCTCTATACTTACTTCCATTCTTGTCCAGAGTACCTAGCAAAATTAAAATTTTCTTTAGATTTGGAACATGACTCACATCTGTTAGGGACTTTACTATGCCATCATATATTCTGATACTAATTAAGTTAATTCTTACAACTTTGCATGAAGCATCATTTTCCATAAGCACTTTACCATCATCATATTTCTGATAAGTGGTAAACCAATAATCAAATGGACACATGTGGTAGGAGCAGCTACTGTCCAAAATCTACTCGGAGCTTAGTAAACTCTCAGTGACGTTGAGAACAAGCCCACCATCAGACTTATCCTCAATAATTCTTACGACCTCATCCTATTTTTGATCAAACATTTTACCTCCATTCTTCACCTTTCCTTGTTCCGGATAATTTTATTTTCAGTGCCCCTTTTCACTACACCTAAAACATTTATCATCGATTCTAGGCTTGGTTCGAGACTTCAATCGTCCCTTTTCTCTCAGTCTTTCCTTTGCCACCAATCCTTCCTCACTTTTACCATCCTTACTACCCAAGACATGTTTTCTCAATTCATTGTAATTCAATGCAACATCCTCCATTGAAGGCATGTCTTGTTTATACATCAAAGTAATAACCAAGTGCTCAAAGGATTTGGGAAGAGAATACAAAAGAATTAACGCTTGATCTTTATCATCAATTTTAATATTTATACTCGCGAGATCCAGAATCACTTTATTGAAATAATCAAATGCTAAGTAATAAATATACCTTCCTTCATTCTCAATGTGTATAATTGCTGTTTTAGATGTAGTCGATTTGATAGGGACTTTGTCGTATAGAGACTCTCCAGCTTTAATAATAATCCTGCTGGTGTACTTTTTGTGGCGACTTCTCTCAGTACGTTATCTACTAATGATAACACCAAAGTACTATAAGCCTTTGCTGTAAACTCATCCCTTCCCTTATTTATTAGCATCTCTAGCTAGAAATCTTTGTTCTTTAATGTTCTTTGTAAGCTTTGTTGACGCATGGGGCATGAAAGAAAATTGACTTAAATATCATGAAAATAGAGTACCAAGCCCATGGGCCCTGTGCCACACACTAGGCCATGCATGACCAGTGCCCTAGCACGCACAAATTTGGCTTGTGCTGCAAAATTGTCAGCTTCACGTGTCGTGGCAAAGAAACTTTGCACCAAGGTGCATAATTCTAGAAGACTGTGTGCCTGGGTGCAAAAATCGTGCACCAACACATATGGTTCTAGTAGCTTGTGTGCCCAGGCACGTGTATCCTACACCTAGGTGCATAGTTCTAGTGCTGCTTGTGCTTGGGTGTGGCACTCTTCATGCCTAGGTGCATGTCACTATTGCTGTTGCCTATTCTCGCTCATCTATGCACTTTGGTGCTCACCATCTTGCGCCCTGGTATGCGGCGTCCTGTTAATGCACACCAGGGTGTGCTCCTGAGCTCATTTCAACCATTTTGCTCCACTACTTTTGTGTCTCATCAATTCAGCTCAAAATTTCAAGGCAAAATCAACATTGTGATATGGTTAAATACTTCCATTGGAATAGTGTTCCTATTGAGGGCAATTTTCAAGTCGTTCTAGGAGCACTCGAGAATGATGACTCGAGTCCCTCTTCCATAGGTCAAATCATTCAAATACTAGGAAATGTTTCCAAAGCGATTGCAACTTATCATTCTAGCATGTTCGCTGTTCTACAAATAAGTGTGCCCATCATCCAATAAGATAGGCTTATTCTTTATTTTGCTCTCACATCTCCAATCGGGATGTGTTAACTTTTGCCTTGTCTCTGGATTCCTTAATGAAATTTATCTTTATTTTGCATTAATAAAAATCATATAATTGAAATAACAATTTTGTTTGGCATCCCTCATTAATCATGTCTAAAATTTTTGACGCTTATGTTCTAATTTATTACTTCTTTTAGTTAATTGCTGCTCTATCAGTGGTTTGAGTTCGTCAAACTGAATTTGAAGTAACTCTTTTATAAAATGAGAATGAAATAAATTATAAGTGAATCTAAATTTTATGCTAATGAAACTTTGTTTGAGTATAGTAATGTTCACCTTTTACAATCAAGATATAATCATGAATTTAACTTACACGAATTGTACTCAATTTTAAAATCTTTTAATTATGAGATTTGTTTAACCGCTTAATCAAGAGTCAAATCGAAATCCAACATTTCACATTGCAAAAAGCAACTTGACAATGATTTTTGTTGTATTTGAGCACAGACAATTCTTGTTGCAGTTAATGAACATTTGACCACAATCAACCGTCACCGGCCAAATTCTAGATAGTCGCGACGTGGCCCATGTGTCGAGCTCACACCCTGAAGTTGGATCAAGACAGGACATGTGGGTCCCACGAAAGCCAAGACCCTCTGGGCCCAGATATGCGCGTGGACAACGTGTGTGTGGCTCAGATGAAGTTCAACATCTGCGAGAGGGGACCTGATTTTTCCACGTAACGTTGGTAGTAGCCTCCTCGAGGACCACCGACGGTCGTTATTTCCAGTGTTTCGGTCAGTTGGTGTGGAATTTTGACTTTGGCTGTACTGATATTAAAATCTTGATAAAATGGGATAACGTAATTGCGGATAACCTAGGCTAAATAAAAGTTGAATTGATGGAAGCGTCATGACCGACTAAACATTTGCTGACTATTAGTTTTTGACTACAATAGTGTAATTTAATTAATTTTATTTGTTTTTTTAATAAATTTAATTATTTACTTATTTAAAATAATTGTATTACTTATTAATTTAAATTTAATTACGATTTTTTTTATTCAGATCATTCAAAATTTATTAACAAAATCAAACTTTATGATCTTTCAATACCTTTTTATACCCATTCATGTGCAATACACTAAAAGGAATATTTAATCAAATTAAGCTGATATAATTTATACATATTTACGGAATGCTTTATATAAAATATTAAGTAATATCATTAAATTAACCAAAAAAATTAAATAAATTAAAAAATAGATACATTACCATCTATATAAGTACGTTTCTTCTTTATTATTTGTTATTTCTTTCTCGTACATTTAATTCTATATATATGTAATTCATTACTAAACTAGTCTTATTACATTGTTAATCACTTCGTCTCCAATCACTCCAAGATTCGTATTCGATTATAATATATTTAATTTCTTGCTATTTGAATCTTTAATTTCTTAGTTGCTTCCTCTTTAATTTTGCTTGTTCTTTCACTTTATGCTTCACTAAATGTGCAGTTTCTTACATTTTCTTCTTTGATATTGTCACATTTGTGTGTTTTATTGAGTTCCTCCATTATTGTATACATTGTTTAGTGATAAGTTTCTAATTATTTAAAATAATTTAAATAATTTTACTGAGATTTTTTTTCCTTATAAATTTTTTTATGTATATATTTTTATTTTGCACGTGATATTAGTTTGTAAAAGCTAATGTAGATTATTCTTACATACTTATGTATCACTACAAGAATAAAGGGCTTTAGAGACAGAAAAAATCCGTTTCTATATTTCAATTTTCCGTCTCAAACTAAACTTTGAGACGAAAATTTCCATCTCAAAATATGTCGGTGATGCCACCATGGGTAATCCATAAGATAGAAAAAATTTGTTGGTAAATTCTAAAAGGGATTTTTTTTTTTTGTCTCAATTTCTATTTTAAATAACAACTAATCATCCTCAATTTGGAAAATGTATCTGTCTTTAATTTTATTTGAAATTGTCTTAAATTCTATCAGTAAATTAGTTTTAAAATTTATCTTTAATTTATCTAGAATCTATCTTTGAAAGCAATAATTTGACCTTCAAACTATCCATTATCTGTCTCAAAATTGTTTTCAGTTCCATCTCTAAATTCGTTTATGAACCATCTTTGATCTATCTAAAAATTGTCTTTATTTCTATCTATAATTCGTCTCTAATCATCATATATAGTGGTTATTTTCATATAAATTTATAAATAAATTTTTATTTTTTCCAAAATTAACGCTATAAAATAGCATATACAACAACTTGTCATCTAACATCATATTTAATTAGTCAATAAACTAACACAAATAAAGTCATTAGTATCTCATCTTCTAATATAAATCTTCCACAAAATAAAAGTATGCACATCAACAAGTCTTTAATAGTTCAAATAAAGCAGTAACCACCCACTATAATACGAACGATGAGAAAGATATATCAATTATTTTCCACCAAAGTCTTGTTGCACTCATGTCCCAGATCAACCAAAAAAGTAGTAGTTTGTGCACCCCACCTCTTGAATCATTTTACGTAACATCTCTTGAGGAATCTCCTCTCTTTCCCTACTTTCCTCAAGCATAAGGTCTAGCCTCAACCTCTTTTCTTCCTCTCTTTTTTTGGCCATTGTTTCCCTCATTTTAGCATTGTTTGCTATTTTTATAGTAATAGCACACATCTCTTCAACTACCTTTGATAACTCACCAATCCTATCATCATTATCACCCTCATAAGATGATTATGATGAGCTTTGACTTCTTACTCCCTCAAATAGTTGACTGCATCCAATTCCATACACTCGTCCCTCAGATGTGCCACCAATTACTTCACAGTAATCTGACAAATTGAATGATGGATGCGTGGATTGATCTGAGCAACTCTTTTTGGCTTTGTACTCTTCCTACAAACGAAGTAAACCGTATGTACTATTAAGAAAGTCACATAATAATGTGAGCACTAGTCTAATTTATTCAACATATAAATAAAAAAATCTAGTAACACAAAACTTAAAGTATCTTCAACATAAAAATTCAAAAAATAAATAACAATTCTCATTATTTTTCCACTACAAGGAAACAAAAATAATGTAGTAATACAAATAAAAAATATCTACAACATCATAACCAAAAGACAAATGACAATATTCACCATTATTTAACTCCAAACAAGCAAAAAAATTCAATAAAACAAATTAAAAGTATATCCAATATCGTAACTAAAAATAAATAACAATAGTTTATCATAACCTAACTCCCAATAAGAAAAAATAATCCAATAAAATAAATGAAAAATATCACCAACATTATTAAGAAAACAAATATGAAGTTCATCATTATTTATCTCTCAACAAGTGCAAATAATCCAATAATATAAATAAAAAATATTTCCAACATTGTAGCAAAAAACAAATAACAAAGTTCATCATTATTCAACTCCAAAAGGAAAAACAATCTAGCAACACAAAGTAAAAAGACATCTCCTAAACAAACAAATAACAATAGTTGATCATAATTTAACTCCATCACTCATGTTGTGATAGTATAAATCTCAATGAAAATATACTTACACTAACTCTTTTGTATTTAGAGTCCGCAAACTCTCTAGTGACTCTCCTTTTATGCATGTGTTTAAAGACTTCAAAATCAGTCACATCCCATTCCAACATTTTTCTCTATACCAAGTAAAAAGAATAACATTACTTTATAATAAAAATAATATTTTATAGATAGAAAACTAAAACTTACCATTTTCTCCTTGTGTGGCCCATAAGGAATTGAACTATAAGTTCGCTTAGTGATGGAGCCATCCTTCTTTGTTGTGTGATTTTTTCTAGCGAGTTCAGATTTTCTCTTGAAATCATTTGTTGCCTAGAGGTTCCTAACCAATTCATCCCATACATTTTCATTTAGCCATTCAAGTCCCCTTCCCATCATATCTATCATTTTAGGTTATGTTCCTAATTTCTCACAATATAACTCTTCATAAGCTCTAGATAGTGCTTCTCTCTTAACAGTGTAAAGCATCTCCCTAAATTGATCCCTAGCATTTTCATTCCATACTTTTCTCATCTCTATGTCTGTTAAATTATCCAATATGTATCTCGAATAAAAATAATAAAATTTAATCAAACCATTATCCAAATTTGAAAAGTAAAATGTATAGGAGTAATACTTACCTTAAAGTGCTTCCAAAGTAAATCCTTAACATACTTAAGTACCTTTTTCCATTCTGGTCACACCCTCATAAAATACCCTTTTATATCATTGGTGATATCTCGAACAACATCAGTTACAATGAATCTAGTGAGTAATAAAGAATCAAAAAGAATATATAATATCCATAAATGACTTGTTTTTGGTAATAGATAAACATTACCATATGTAAATTTGGGTGCATGATAGACATCGGTACTTTGGTGCATTTCTTCATCTGAGTTAGAATAAATATGTTTTCCAACCTTCGCTTTAATATTCAAAGTAGATGTTCCTAAGTGAATCTCAATAGTCACTTGTTTTGATTCTACATATTGATCGTTTTGAACTAAAAGAAAACTTCAGGGGTGGAATATTTATATTATGTCGAATATCTTCACTCTCAATAGTTACATATAAGTTTATAGAACATAGAAAGGCCGGATCTCCATGACGTGTACATGTCGGATGAACCAAATCCCTATATAAGTGACTATTACATTATTTACAAAAACATAAAACTAAATATAAAGAAAAGTTGATAATTAAAATCACTTGTTGCCTGCCACATGTATATTCTTATGCTGGTTGGGATTAGCAAGAACCCAGGTGCCTCGAATTGCTCCTCTACACCGAGCGAGTGAAGTGCTATCCTCACTTTTTTCTCCAATGGCCAAATCTGATTCTAACTCTGGTGGCAATGTTTTCCCAACCTAAAGCACATTTTTTTTGGAGTTATTGATTTGCAATTGAATCAAAATTATTAATAAGAAATACAATAAATTTTCAGTTCCTATACTCTTATACTTATAAAAGAAAATAGTCATAGCAAAACAATAATATTAAAGCATAACAATATTAAATGTAATAGATATTTATAACTGACACCTGTGGTTAGATTCTTTTGTCTATGCCTCTAATGGATTTATTTTCCCCACTTGACACCTCAGTAGCAAGATTAGACTCTAATTCTCCAACAACATCCTCTCTATGTTCTGAATGATCAACAATTAAATTCTCATTCTGATCATGAAGGTCGAAAGATTTTCCTTGCTCATGTCCTTCGCCATGACCTCAAACTTGAGATGTTCTTTTACCACCAACATCCTTTCTTCTACTTGACATCCTACAATTAAGAAAACCTCAAATTAAATAATAAATTAAAATTCACACTATGATGAAGTTATGACAAAAATTACTATAAGCAATTAAGGTATTAATCAATTACAAATACACACACACACACACATATATATATATATATATATCTTAAACTTTATCCAATGCATATTTAAAATAAATATATACAACTTAACAAATAAAAAAATATAACAAAAAACTAGCATTCTTTAAATGGAATTCATCGTAAATGCTAATTTAATATTGCAAAGTATTTAACTCAAAATATTACAAATAGTCTATTAAGTTGCATATTTATTAGTTAATTCAGAGAATTTTTCCTTACGGTTAATTGTAAAAAAGGTTAATTGTTGGATTTTAACTTTTATTTTATATTTTGTGAAGCAAATTGAAGATTCGAACTAAATGCAGTTGAAAATCAAGTATTTGACATGCTTGGAGTAAAAATTACATTCTCGAGGAGATGAGGAATGGAAGAAAGAGGAAATAATTCGAGTGTGGACATGTCTTGCTTCCCAAAACTCTATGCAAATTTAATTATGAAGCATTCAACATCTTTCGTCAACTATATATTTTTGGAATATTTCAATTTCTGTTTCTTTAATTAGGAGAATTTGTGTTTCTCTATTCTAGTAGGGCTCATAATTAGTTTCTCAATTGCTTTAGGAGTACTAGGCCATTTATATAGAACTAGGAATCTTTCATAGAGTGCTTTTCATATCTTTTCATTCAACATATTTTATTTTTCCTGCATTTTTCTCTCAAACATGAGTTGCTACACTCTTGTTCTAGTCTAAGGAATTATCAAAGTTTGGGTTCTTCAATATTTTTGAGATCTAAATAATTAATTCGTATTTTGTATTTTTTAAGTAATTATTTATTATTTGTTTTTATTATGAATATTCAGGTTTATTGAATTTAGGGCCCAAATTTGATAACTTAGAATATTTGTTCTATCAATTAGAACATTAAATCCGTAATTATTTAATTGTTCTGATACTTGTGGCAAATAACGGAGTTATGTGTAGGGATATGGATGATTTATGTTATGTGGATAAATAATATAGTCTAAATAAACCCCACTTGTGTGTGTTTGTTGCCTAGGGTTAGGGCGCTCTAGTTTATAATGCTATTAATAAATTAAATCCTCGAAACTTTTCTTTAGGGTTGGTTATTAGCAAGGGAAATGACTAATAAATTTCTCTTAGTTATCGTGGTAGTAAGTAGAGATTGGTTATTAAGGTATCCTAAGTAACTAGAACTAGCCTATTCAAGAATGAGGAATTTATCTTTGCATCAATGATCAAATTTGTGAACCAAACTGAGATTTTACTTTAGGCTAGATTTCAATCTCATTAATTTCTTATTTGATTTATTTTACTTTTAAAATTCTAAGTATTTTGTTTCATAAAAATCCCCCTTCTTTTCTATTTTATTGATAAGTATGAAAGAAATAAAATTTACCAGGCCCTATGAAATACGACCCTACTCATCACTGACTACAAATCATATCTTTAGAGTAGGAATTTATTTTTGTTGGATTTGACACCCATCAAATTTTGGCATAATTGCTGGGGATTGGTGTCAAATAATTTTATTTCTTTTTATGCCTTGATCTTCTCATACATGGGAACTTCAATACGACCCTAAGATTGAGAAGATTGCATGTAGATTGCGAAAGGAGACTAAAGTGCAAAAAAAAGATAAATTGTCACCTTCAGATCTCAATCTAGATATATCTAGCTTAGTTAGTTATCACGATTTGGAACAAGAGGAAACAATGACTCATGGTAGAACTTTAAGGGAGTTAGCATAATCAAATTTCACTCAAAAACCACTTTGTATTGAATATCTAGAGTTGGAAACACTTTTTGAGTTAAAATATGGGTTAATCCATCTATGACCCATTTATCATGGTTTGGATAATAAAGATTCCCATAAGCATCTAAAGGAACTTCATGTAGTGTTCTCGACTGTAAAACTTCAAGGAGTGTCTAAAGAGCAAGTGAAGTTGCAAGCTTTTTCATTTTCCTTAGCAAATAAGCTAGTGATTGGTTATTTTATCTATCCCCTAGCTCTGTTACTACATAGATAGAAATGGCAAGATTGTTTGTTGAGAAGTTTTTCCCTATTTCACATGTTACTAGTATTAGAAAAGAGATAAACAGGATAAGATAGAGAGATGCAGAGAGTCTTCACAAATATTGAGAAAGGTTTAAACAACTTTGTGCAAGCTGCCCACAACAAGGTATTATTGAACGACTTCTCACTTAGTACTTTTATGAAGGACTTTTATAATGGAAAGGAGGATGATGGATGTAGCAAGTCAAGGGGCTATAGTGAACAAAACTCCAAGCAAAGCTAGAGAATTGATTTCTATAATGGCTGTCAACTCCTAACAATTTGGATACTCTTAGGGCCCTCCTAGATAGATCAATGATGTAAGTAGTTTTTCTCTTGAGCATCAGATTGCCACTTCAACTTCTCTTGTTCAGCAATTGGTTGTAGAAAATACGAAACAAATTAAGGCTTATGGGATTTGTACTAAAGTTGGTCATCCTATGGATATGTGTCCTACACTTTAAGAGGATTCCTGTGATCAAACCAATGCAGTAGGAAGATTCCCTGGACCGCCACAAGGGATCAGCATGATCCTTACTCAAACACCCAAGATAGAGAGATCATCTAGATTTCAATTACAGAAAGAGATCGCAAAACTACCAATACTGCCAACAGAAATTGCCCTTTCCACAGTAACCATCCTCTTCAAATATAGGTATGTCTCTTAAAGAGATTGTTAAATCATTTGTGACTAACACTCAACAATTTCAATAAGAAATACAGGCAAGCATTTAAAACCTAGAGAACCAAATAAGTCAGCTAGCCACCTTAAGGAGTAATATGGAATCCAAAGAAAAGCTTTCCTCTAAGTCAATTGTCAATTCCAAGCCAAAAATTAGTGTAATTACTTTGAGGAATGGTAAGGAGCTGAAGGAACCAAGCTAGAAGACATAAGAAAACATTATTATGGAAGAAGTGGAGAGAGAGATTGTCATAGCCCAGGATTCAGCTGAACATTTGCATGAACCCTATAGTAAGGTGACAAGCTCATTGGTTGTACACCCTCCTTTTCTTGAAAGGTTTGCTAAATTTAAAAAGCATGAAGAGAGAAAAGATATTCTACCATCTTTAATTAAGTTTATATTTTCTTGATGCATGAGATGTCTTAGATAAGCTTGTGGGTGCAATTATTTCAAATATAAAAACTCTTCAAACTACTTGTGCCCACGCCTTGTTTAAGGATCTCTTCTGGCACAATTAGTTGATAAAAAAGCTCGTTAATGGCCCACGCCTTGTCTAAGGACCTTTTTTGGCACATTTGAATTATTTGACAGAAAAGCTCTTCAATCTACCTATGCCCACACCTTGTTCAAGGGCCTCTTCTAGCACATTTGAACTATTTGATAGAAAAGCTCTTCAATCTACCTGTGCCTACACCTTGTTCGGGGACTTTTTTGGCACGCTTGAACTATTTGATAGAAAAGCTGTTCAATGTACCCATGCCTACGACTTGTTCAAAGACCTCTTTTGGTAGGTGAGGAATGGAAGAAGGAAATCATTTAAGTGCAGACATGTCTTGCTTCCCAAAACTCTATGCAAATTTAATTATGAAGCATTCAACATCTTTTGGCAATTGTATATTTTTGGAATATTTCAATTTTTATTTCTTTAATTAGGAGAATTTATGTTTTCCTATTTTGGTAGGGCTGTTAATTAGTTTTCCGGTTGTATTAGGAGCACTAGGCTATTTATATAGAACTAAGAATCTTTCATAGAGAGCTTTTCATATCTTTTCATTCAACATATTTTATTTTTTCTGCGTTTTTCTCTCAAATATGAGTTGCTACACTCTTGTTCTAGCTAATAAATTATCAAAGTTTGGGTTCTTCAGTATGTGTGAGATCTAAATAATTGATTCGTATTTCTTATTTCTTGAGTATTTATTTATCTTCTATTTTTATTATGAATATTCAAGTTTATTGAATTTAAGGCCCAAATTTGATAGCTTAGAATATTTGTTCTATCAATTAGAAATTTAAATTCGTAATTGTTTAATTGTTCTAGAGCTTGTGGCAAATAACATAGTTATGTGTAAGGATATGCATGATTTATGTTATGTGGATAAATAATATAGGCTAAATAAAGCCCAGCTTGTGTGTGTTTATTGGCTAGGGTTGAGTCTCTCTAATTTATAATGCTATTGATAAATTAAATACTAGGAGTGTTTCTTTAGGGTTGTTATTGATAAGAAAAATAACTAATGAGCTTCTCTTAGTTATCGAGATAGTAAAAAGAGATTGGTTATTGTGGCGTCCCGAATAACTAGAACTAGCCTATTTAAGAATGATGAATTTATCTTTGCATCAATGATCAAATCTGCGAACCAAACTGAGATTTAACCTTAGTCTAGATTTCATTCTTATTGATTTCTTATTTAATTTATTTTACTTTTAAAATTCTAAGTCTTTTGTTTAATAAAAATCCCCCTTCTTTTCTATTTTATCGATAAGTTTGTAAGAAATAAAATTTTCCAGTTCTAATGGAATATGGCCCTACTCACCATTGATTACAAACCACATCTTTAGATTCAAAATTTATTTTTATTGGATTCAATACCCATCATAGTCAATCATTGATGATATCATTATCACGATTTCTATCATTAGAATTATAGTTTGCCTCAACTTATTCGCTTTTTTCTATTTCATATTCACATTTTTCTTTTTGCTCCTCATTGTCATGAGACTTGAGTGTATCACTCATAACATGATGAGTGTCTTCAATTTCATCCAAATCTAATTCTTCTGGATTAGTATTCAACACAATGTTAACCTCATTAATATCAACTCCCACAAAAATAGTTTGTAAAGCAGATGTTTCAACTTCTTGATATGCATTCTCAACCCTTGGTTCTACATTATCATCGTGTGCTACAACTTTTGGAATGTCAAACTTGCCTCTAGCTTTTACTTTGCATGCAACCCACCAATCATACCTGTCTTTTTTCATGTTGCGAATATTAGTATAATACACTTGATAAGCTTGGGAGGCTAATATAAAAGGGCCATTCATTGGTAACTTTGATTTATGATTAATTTTCATAAGTCCAATTGCATAGATTTTCATTCCTTTATTCGAAGTGTCATCGGCAACAGCCCCTACCCACCATAATATTTCAACTCCAAAATTTCTTCTACCAACCCATAGTAGTCCATATTGTGTTCATTGTAGGTGCTTCCTAAAATATAAACATCATAGTTTGTTGTTTTAGTTTGTCTATATGCCAAGTGCGGAACTTGAATCCATTAGCAAAGTATCCTTTGTAGCATGAAACTTGACGATTCGGGCTATATGCTAGCTTTCTTATATTGTCTTCAATTCCATTTTAAAAACCTCAAACCTATTAAGAAATAAGCAAGTAACATGAGGTGACATATCTTAAATTAGCTAAAATTTTATATGGTCATAATTTATGAACTACTTACATGAGCAAGTAGCCATCTTGGGAAGTCTTATCATGTAAAATGTCAAGTTCCCTCTCATTCATTATTGGGAATTGTAATATCTTTTCTTCATTAAATTTTCTTTACATGATATATAAGATGAACTTGTATCATGATTTACATAGTATATGACCAAAAAATCAACTAAAAACTAAACGTTAAAAAACTTACTTGACAAAGGGGTTGATCTCGACACGATTCACCAAGATATAATGATGGGCAACTCCTAACTCTTCCTCACTTAGATATCTAACCATAATTCTCAAACCAAGGGATCATCCAGGGTATGTACAAATAGATTAAGCTATTAGACTGATTCACCATCCCTCTATCATCATTTCATGGAACTTGATTTAACCTAGTTTTTACTTGTGGTCTAAAATAAGAGGAACAAAATTTTAAAACTTCCTCAGTCACGTATGCCTCAACAACAAATGCTTCCACTTGAGCTCAATTACCTATCTTTTTCTTCAAGTGGTATAGAAACCTAAAATGCATTAAGATTGATTTTGAATTAGTTCCTTCAAGTTTTTATTATTACTTTACAAATAAATAAATATAGAAAATTACCTTTCAAAAGGATACATTCATCGGTATTCGACAAGTCCAACAACTTTTGCTTCATATGCAAGATAAATAGGCAACTGCTCCACAAATTTGAAGAACCTTGGGGGAAAGATCTTTTCTAGTTTGCATAGAATCTCAACAATGTTCTTCTCAAGTTGTTCCGTATGCTCCACATGTAGGGGTTGCAATTTTTGACACGACATGAACCGACATGATATTATTGGGTTTGGGTTGGAAGTTATTGGGTTGGGTGAACATTGGGTCAACCCAATAAGTAACACAAAAATTATAGGTTGGTTTGGGTTATACGATAACAACCTGATAACATGATATTAACCCGATGTTTTTTTGCATTTTTAAGTAATGATTTGTTATTTTTGAACAATTTAACTCTGTATTGATTTATAAGAATTAATAATTATTATTTACTATGTAAATCTTGACTACTTGGTGATATTTGGATGATTATCAATTATTGAATGGGATGCATTATACTTATTTGCGGAACTCGACTTCATTGTTGTCAAAATTAAGTTAAGCAAAATTTTTTATTTAACATAAAAATTTGTATATTATAGATATTGTAGAGGAAATTAAATGAAGTCCAATTATCAAATTACTCTATGGTATAAAAGTTGGGCTACTAGAATATAATGTTGACTTTTTCTAACTTTTTAGCATAAGTTGATTTTTCTCAAAGTCTAGGTATAAATTGATTATTTTATTAAGATTCTAGTTGAATATAAAATGTGTAAGTTTTTTAGATGAATTATTAATAAAAAAATAATCATATGTTGAAATAGGTTGGGTTTGAGTTGATAGGAAAATTTTTAGGTTGGGTTTGGGTTGAGTAGAATTTTGTGATATCTCTACCTCAACCTAACACGAAGCATCCAACGCGACATGATTGCCACCCCTATCCACATGCGACATCAATGCACAAATGCTTCTAAAAACATTACTGAGCTTAGTTAATACTTCCCAAATTGGTTTTGGAAATAGATCTCAAAATGCAATTGGGGGCAATATTTCCATGAACACATGACAATCGTGGCTTTTATCCTATAGAACTTGCATTCATTTGAACAACAAGCTATATTCAATGAATATCTATCTAGAAATTTTAAAGATTTTGCCTATGTGCGCACTTCTTTTATTTTGTGCTTTAGTCAAATTGTAAGGTGCTTTGGGCTTGTAGAATTTCCCATTGGCATCCTCAAATAAATGCAGTTCAGGATAGCTACAATACTTCTCTAAATCTTTCAAAGCTTTTGCATTATCTTTAGTTTTATCTTTGACATCCATCATAGTGTTGAAAATTTTATCAAAAACATTTTTCTTAGTATGCATTATATCTAAATCATTCTGAATAAGATTTGTGTGCCAATAAGATAACTCCTAGAAAATACTTTTCTTCACCAAATTATAAGTTTTATTGAATCCCTCAATTACTTCTGAACCATTGGAAGGGTTGCAAAATATGATAGTTGGAAGCTCCTCAACCAAGTGACGCATTGTCTCACCATTTAAGTGAGGAGGTGGTGGATTCAACTCTACACTTGCTAAACTTATATGCTTGTTTTCTAAAAAGATGATCAAAAGGTAAGAATTGATGATGACAATCAACTTAAGAAGCTTTTTTCCTAAACTAAAGCTTGAAAGATTTAGTGTTTTCCATAAATATAGACAAGCAAACCAACCATGGGTATTCCAACCAGATAGCATTACATTAGCAGGAAATCTCTAATTGTCCACAAAAGTGCTGCCCATAGTTGAAAGTTTTGTTTGCTACAAACATCATAAGTTTCAACCCTGGTGCTCCACAATGTTTTTAACTCATCTACTAAAGGCAATAAAAACACATCAAGATTTTTTCCTGGACCCTTTGGGCCTCGAATTACCATATTTAGGAACATGGAAGATTGCTACATGTGCATCCATGAAGGAAAATTGTACATGGTTATAATCATAGCCCAATAAGAGTACAAGGTTCTTGAACTACCAAATAAACTAAAGCTATCCATGCATAACCTAAGGCATACATTGTCTGAGTTTGAGGCAAATTATGGATAAGTTTGATCAAAATGCTTCCGTGCCTCACCATAAGCTAGGTGTGTCATACATCTATTTTCACAATGATTTTTAGCATGCTAAATGATGTTCTCACAAGCGTACTTAGATTTATATACCCTTTGTAATCTAGGTAGTGATGGCTGATACCATAGCACACTATATAGAATCTTTTTCCTAGCCCTTGATTTTCTTAGCTTATAATGAGGATGATTACAGACAAGACAATCTTGGAGATCCCTGTTCTCTTTGTAGTATAACATGCAATTATTTATACAAGCATAAATTTTCTCATGACCAAGCCCAAGTTTCCCAATTGCTTTTTAGTCTTGTAAAAACTGTCAGGCAATTTTCACTTTTTGGTAACATGCTTTTGATGATCGATGTAAGTCAATCATAGCAAGCCTCAAACATATTGTGCTCTTATTTGAGATTCAATAATTGGGAAACAACAAATAGTTTAGTATGCTTGTTACAACCATCCCACAATGGCTCATTGGCATCTTTTAATAAGGCGAAGAACTTTTGTGCCTTTGGATTAGGCAATTCTTTATCATCCGATGTATTTGAGTTGCTACCAGTGCTAATGGCATCCCTCACCATTGTTCTATAGCAAAACACTTCTTCATTTGAAGGCATTGAAGAAGCCCCAACATCATGTTTCCTTTTTAAAGGTTCACCATGCACATGCCACATATCATAACCATGAATAAACCCATTCTTCTCAAGGTGATAACACGCATCATCTCAGTTAAAGAACCATCTATTACCACATTTTGAGCATGGACATTTTATTTAGCCACAAGAAACATAACTCGTCTGTGTAAGGGCAAAGTTCAAGAACTTTTCCACCCTACCACAAATGCATCTACAATATAACAATTATTATCAAACCATTGCCACATTCAACTACGATTAGTCATGCTTGCTTCATTTTTTAACCAATTATGTGAGGTTAGGATAGGAAGATAAGGCTTTGAAGTTAAATGAAAATGAAGCAAGATGTTTTGAGGAGCTTTTAAATTTAACCAATACCCTTTAAATTATTATTAAGAAGATATTATGTTTATTTAAATATAGTGTCTTCAGTCATGAGAGTAGAGAGTTTCTTTCTATTATCTATATTTTTTTAATTATTTTCCTATTTTTAATTCAGTTTTGTTTTGTTGTCAATTTAAGTTTTCTC
The DNA here is from genome assembly GCA_014898725.1 of Jacaranda copaia. Lineage (NCBI taxonomy): Eukaryota > Viridiplantae > Streptophyta > Magnoliopsida > Lamiales > Bignoniaceae > Jacaranda > Jacaranda copaia. The sequence continues at coordinate 271,809 of JACGDI010003540.1, read as the reverse complement.
TTGTTATTAATAAACTAGTTATGTCCACATTGTGCAGCGTTTAAAAATGATTGGAGAAAAAGGAATTGACTTTTAAATGGGTAAAGAATGAGCTTGACTGTGGATTGATTGCTTGAGTGGTGGCTATGGCCTATTTGTTGAGAGGGAGATTTCCTCTTTGATTATAGAAACCAATAGATCCTTCTTAGCCTCTTAGAGCATCTCCATCCATCCTAAATAGCATTAGGAGAGTCCATCCTAATGCTACTTGAGTTTCATAATATGTAATTTTTGGTCAAGGTTCTAAATATAGAATCTTGACCTAAAGGTATTATTTTTATAAATTTAGTTTAATATTCATTGTATAATTTATTTTAATTAATGTATTGAAAATTATATTAGTTTATATACATTAATTTGTATATAAATTTTAATTTTTATAAATTTATGTATGAAAATATATGTTTCATATATTTAAGCGTAAAATTTTATTTTATGTTTTTCACGATTGAATGAAAATTTTTGGTTGTTGTGAATTCTTTTTATAAGCAAGATTTATAAACTAGACATTGAGAACTAGCTATTACTAATATTTTAAAAATTGCCATTAAATTATTTATATGCATTATTTATATTATATATCTATACTTATCATTCATATATATATATATATATGTATAATTTATTATAATATATATACGTAGATACTTGAAAAAGGCCAAAGTTTAGGCACTGTTGACAGCGGCTAAACTTTAGCCTTTGGCCTTTGTACTAATAGAGGCCAAAATTTAGCCTTTTGTTTCTTTTTCTCTTGTGATTTTAGGTCTTCTAATATAGTTTATAATACTAAAAGTTTTCTCCTTAAATTTTAGTAGAACGTGGAAACACCCATTTATTTTGGACCTTAGACTTAAATAAAAAATACAGGAAAAAAACATATAACCTTATGTTTTAAAATTATTCTTTTGTAGTAATGCAATAGACTGAAAATGGCATACTATATCATCTCGAGAAGCAACTGCCAAACTATCAAACAAATGTAATCTTATGTACTTAACCTATACAGCTAATAACACAAAAATATAATAACAAAAGCTGATAACATAAAAACACAAGAAGACACATTCGAAATCCTACATTGTAATTTCTATTCTCATTATTTTTGCAGTAACTTTTTGTCTCTTGGCACATGAAACACTTTAAGGATTTTTCTTACTCCAATCCACTGATTACGAAGTCAAAGCTACAAACGACAAATTCTATATAGCCGACATGCACGTGGTACACTATAAGGACTAAATAAACTACAGGATTCCAGAAGCTCATGCGGGCAAAGGAAATAATTTATACCTTAGCCGAAGCTTCGGCTTGATAAAGAAGTAGGATGCAAATTTCTTCCTATTAGTGCATTAATGGTAACATCGAAAAACATGAAGATCTAGCAACGAAACATCCTCTAATTAATAACATAAGTAATCCATCAACATTAGACAAATATATGAATTGTCTTGTTCACAAACTATACGCACTTGGTGTGATATAGAATAGCAACAACAATGATTTCACTAATTTCATTATGAATATAGTCACATAGACTAATTCTCACAACAAAAATCTTGTATTCTGCTAAAAGTTCATGCAAACTAACAAACTGCAAAGACTCTCCTTACTCTCACTATCTATATGACAAAAGGGGTAGACCAGTTGCAAAAACACTCAGAATGTGAAATTAAGCCATACAACTGTGTGAAATGAGGTAAATTCGAATTGTTCCCATAAATTGACTAAAATCATAATAAGATATCAAAATCACAAATCCCCGATTATCACTCATCTTGACTGCAAGAGCAGAGTTCATCCCTTGCTAAACTTCCTATTAGAACGTGCAATTTGAAAGAGCAAAAAGCAGTGTGTCGGCTTGCAGAGCAACAAAAGACAAATGAAACTATAGAAATATAATTTACAAGAAACCTTCACTTAGAGAATTTGAATTCTGGGGAGAACAAAAAATCAACATTAGCCATTTTTTGAAGGATAAACTAGATGGTAGAAAAATCATAGTAAGATGTGGAATTGAAGGATATTTGCAGCTCAAAAATAGTAAGAAAATGTACCAAAAGAATTTGTTGCACTTACCATGAGAGTCGGCGGCGGCGAGAGGGTGGAGGCCATGTGTGGAGCTGGTGATAGCTAGATATGTTTGCGTGGGGTAGGGTTTTTTATTTTTTGCTACAATAATAGTACACCATATTATCTAATTACTTTTGTAAAATTTATAATTAAAGAAAAAGAAAACTCATAATTAAACATCTACTCCTAAAATCTATTGGGAAAATATTTAAAGTATAAAAAATGATGTAAGTAATTTTTTTCTCAAAATTTTTATTGTGTCATTCTAAGTGTTGTGATTCACAAATCTAATTGTAATAATAAAAATATTATTATCAATAATTACAAGAATTCAGTCTTAAAAGTATAAATATTAATTTTATATATATAAAAATTAATTTTGAATGGAAGTTAAATAAGTTTGTTATATATTTTATTCATATAGGGATGGATTAAATTTGTCCAAGTTGATGGCTTATTATTTAATAACTAAACCAAGTCCTGATGCAATTTCAAATCAAACTAAAAATTAACAAAATATTTTTTTTTATAATAAATTGTTTTTATTACAATTGTTTTGCAATTTCTTATAGTGAAGGTTTTGGTACAATACAATAATACTTTCTCAAAAGTTAAATTGCAATATTATTTTACATATATGATGATTAATTAATTTATTAAAAGTTATAATTGTAAAAGTTTAAAGGAAAAACAAAATTATTGCCGAACAAAATTTTAATAGAGAACAAAACTTGAAAGAAAATATTGGAACAAAACTTTAAAAGCACATATTATAAAAATAAAAATTTATGAATGTAATGTCTCCAATGGATATGGAAATTAAACTAAGACTGAATGGTTTGTCTTTAATCTATCTCAAAAATACATAATTAAGATAAATTATTTTTGTTGGTAAAATAAATATTAAAAAATTAACAATTTTAGACGGATTATTGATGAAAATATTCCATCCATAATTTTAGTCTCTAATTTGCCTAGTTTTTGTCACAATGATTATTTTTTGGTCCTTATTTTATATTTAAGAAAGAATTGAATTTTTGTTTGTATTTGGTTTTTAATCTATTCAAATTAAAGATGGAATTTTTTTCTGTCTTAAAAATTCCGTCAATTATGGTGGCAAAATTGTTGAGTTAAAAGATTAAGTAATGTTTATTAGTATTTCCTTTTTCATTAAGCAATCATATTAATTTCGTTTTTCTTTATATTTGCACCAAACATTGAAAGCTTTTACATTGAAAAAAAAATAAAATAATTATTTTTCTTATGAAAATTTTGTTACCGAGTCTTTTTGCATGCATTGTTATTTGTTGCATCATATAGTTTGCGTAAGCTTGTCAATAAATGTAATTTCTATTGGATATATTTTATTTGATTGTTCACCATTATTGGTTTTATTATTTCACTTTGCAATTCATTAGATGTGACTTTATGAATTTTCTCCTTCATTATATAATAATTTAAGGAATTTTATGGTTTTATTTTATTATTCTATCTTGTGCATTCAAGTCCTATTGCACTAAGAACTTCCAGCCACAATATGCTTGCACTCCAAAGTGAGGATTAGGGATGTCAGTGGAGGCCAACAAATACCCTCTAATGCTTAAATTAGAATGTAGTCAAGAATGAAGCAAAAAAAAAAAGAAAAAAAGAAAAAATACAATATTGAGACAAGAGAACAAAGAATAAGTGAGCATATACTTCACATTACCTTATATAAGTCTGAAATATGGAGGTGTTCCTCTTTTGCTAGGTGAAGCACTTTCTGACCTTAATTAGGTTTTCTATCAACATAGTATTCAGAATCCAATCTTAGACTAAGAGTCTTGACTTATTTTGTTTATAAGTCCATTCTTATGTGGACTAGCAGGTAGCATTGGAGTTTAGTCATACTTAAATTAGGAACTTATTTAAATAATGGGCCTAATTTTGTGTGATACGGGCTTGAAAATATTATATAGCTTGACTTATAATTAGCTCAATCTATTAGCATAGCTCTAAAATTATTGATATTCTCTCCATTCTCTCAATTCATTTAGAAAATTTGAGGAAGAGTACAAGAAAAGTGTGCTAATTACTTTAATTGAGTGCATTATTTAAATTAATTAACTTTTCTTTAGTACAAGTTGTGGCACTACTTATAGAGCTAAGTAGGAGTGAAGAGCCATTCTCTTCATTGTTTGAGGTATGAGATGAGTTATTACCTACCATATGACCTTGAATCATAGCAATATGTACCCAATGTCATGGGTAGTTTTTCAAAGAATAATGATGACCATGGTTGATGAGGTATGTAGATTGATAAGGAGTTGTTGGCTAGTGTGTTAGGCTGTATTTGGCCATAGACAGAGAATCTTATGAGGTGTGGGTTGCAAAACTATGCAAATGAGACATTTCTAAGATATAAGGATGTTTCCCACCAAGTTAACACCATTCTATATCCGTTTGCAAAACTATCTTTTTGGAGCATTCCTCGAGTGTTGGGAAAGTTTCCATCAAGTTTCATAGCTAGAAAGCTCCACTTGAGCAACAGTATTCCTTAGAGTGCTAGGAAAGTTTCCACCAAGTTTCACAGCTAGACAACTCCATTTGAGTGACTAACAACAATTATATTTAAAGTGGTAGTCTAGTGGTGTTGTCATAATTTTAGAATATTGAAATGGTAATTCTTTATGATAGAGAATCAGATGGAGTTGAAACCCCATGAAGTTGTTGTAGAAGTTGGGAGCTATTCCATGGTTCGAATGGTGAGCAATTTTGAGTTTGAATGGGGATGTTATAGAGTGTATACTTCCTCAATTTTTCAATATCTATTATGGGAATAAGTTATTTTTTTTGTTTAAGTCTATTCTAAGGAGGTATACACACTTGAAAGATGGGCATGCTTGGTGAGCATCGCTAGCCTATCCTATGGTGTCATGGCACTAATTGAGCAACTCTTTTATGGCTATGGGAACCCTCGAGCATTGGCTAAAGGGCACATTAGGGACCAAATAGGCAAATTGACATTAGTAGGGCCTATGTTTGGTACAAACGTATGCCAAAGGTTGCAAGCTAACACATTATTGCTTTATATGCTCTAAAAATCGAGGATAACACCTTTAGTCCAACTGAGTGATTAAGGTAAACAAGCTAATGCCTCATGGGATCATGTCTCTAGGCTAATTAAGTGGTCAAGGTAAGCACTCTAACTAACCTGTGGGCATGCACTATGTGTTCAAGCCTTGCTACAAAGGTCGGTTGGATCGAAACATATGGTTGTGGGGTCATGCTACATAGTGAGCAATTTAAACAAGATGTTGAAGAGTGAGAATCATATCCTATGGTTTGTGTTGGGGCTAATGTAATATGATGGCACTTTATATAACATTGGACTAATATGTGGCCCTACTAGGGTGACACACGAACTAAAGGTACTATGATAAGCCATGAACCTAAGTGCTCTATATATGTGATAAGCACGAGGAATATGTTGTGGGTACACTAACTACTCTCAATGTTGAGACCAAAAAAGATTGCTCCTTTTTCCAAGAGATTTAAGAAAGAACTTGAGATTGAGGTGTGCATGTTGGCTGGTCAAAGATTGTTAAGAGAGCATACATAGGGTGTATGCCATGAGCCCTCTCCAAATATGAGCATTATGAATAGATGAGTCACACAACTATGATGCATTTAGATGCTCACTCTAGTAAACTATGTGGGCTAAAAAAGCAACAAACATCATTAAAACTTGAGATAGAAGAAATGGTGGAATTTTGGACAAAATCATACTGATCTACATGACAATTTATTTTAGCTTTCTACCTCTAGCTTTGAAATACTTCAATGAACTAATTGTGGATTAGATATGATCTTCAGGATATTGGTTACTAAGTTTATTATCAGTTGGCATTCTTTTTATTTGCAGCAAGTATTACTTCCAAAGACTATGTTTTAGTCTTTGAGTTTGGCTTTTAGAGCTTTATTATTGATAACTATAGTTTATGCAAAGCTTATTTTCCTAAGCTATGGTGCAAACGTTATGTGGGTAAACTCCAACCTAAATACAAAATTATGGTTGGTATCAATCAAAAAGTAATATTAGAGTCATAAGTTATTAAAATCTATAGATTGAGCAAAATTTGATAATCAATTTAGAGTTTGGCTTCTATAGTCAAGTGAAGATTAGTGAACCTATTATTTTGTATATTTCAATGACTATTATCAAGTTTTGCTTGCAACATTTGTAATTTGGTTTGATACTTTATTTGCATTAGGCATATGGCTACTGATATTTGCATAAGGTAAGGAACTAATGGACAAAGTAATTTTTTCTAATTATGGGAGATGTTGACCTTCTTGTGGAGAACTTTTTAGTAACATATACAAGTTTTGAAAATTGATCTTGGCTTCCAAAATAGGGCATGTAGATGAATCAAGTGGATAGAGGTGCTATGTTTATAAGAGTAAACAATAAGATTGTGAAGAGCTATAATTTAAGATGTGATCAAGATAATGAGGTTGTTTGGTAGATGGAAAGCTACCTTAAGTTGAGTTGGAGAACTTTCCACTAGTGAAAGGCAAGCTTATCTTTGAGAAAGACATAGAGGCACCACCACGCATAAGGTTCGTAAAAGCAAGCAACTTTTGGGGTTTCGAAAAGTATATGTTTAAACTCTTACTACTAAGGAGAGCGTTACAAAGTTGAAACTTAAGTATTTGCTCGGACATTATGGGAACACAAATTTAGCTTGAGAAGCTACCAAAAGTCTTGGACACCATATACTGAATAAATAAAAGTTGAATTATTAGTCTGGAGAATGAGCTTCTTAAGCTGAATGCTACTGTTCCAAATAGGGATTCACCATATTTGGTTCAAAATTGATATCAATTTCAACTTTATCCTTGATAAAGAGATCCTAAGCTAGATGCAGATTTGAGAAATGAGTTTTCTTCCGTGCTTACATTAGACAGCCTACCAAGTTGTTCCAATGAGACATATGTGCACTCATTACACACTTGAGTTGAGTATGTTACTTGAATGAATTTCAAATCTAATAGATGAACTCTTTAGTCTAGGGATTTTTGAGAAGTGCAACTAAGTTTGAGATTTGGGTAAAGTGTCTAGCTTCATTAAACAAAACTAAGTAGATCATCGAGCTCCATCAAGTTGAACATTTGAGTTGGTGCTATGAGCAGCTAGTTTAAAGGGATTCGATAGAGACCTTATTTTAAGTTTCAATTTATTTGAGAAGAGGCATTCCAAATGGAGATTCCATATTTGTTGAGGAATGTTGCATCTCTAGTTGTGTTGGCCAACAACTCTTTATTGCTCCACACTCCTCCGCAAGTCACAATCACCACTCTTCTCCAAAATGTAACTTGTGACATCTTCCCTACTTGATCTATTGATGACCTCATCAACGTATACATGAACATTGAAGTGTATGCTATGCCAATGCTCAACTTTATTTATTGTTGCACTAGACAAATCTTAGCTTCTCTAAGCTCTCATAAATATACCTCTCCACAATTTTAATTATTTTACTGAATAATGCCTCTTTAGTATGACCCAAAAGAAGCCTACATGGATGCTTGATGACCATTGATATCAAGGTTCCTAATTTGGCCAAATTTGCTTAATATGAGTCAAGAAGTAGGAAGTGCACGTGTGATCTCTATGCCCTATGCTCATTGGGGGTGCATTTGGTACATCAACAAAGAATATTATGAGGTGTAAATTATAGAACTATTTGAAAGAAATTTTCCTTGAGATATAGGGATACTTCTTATTGAGTTTGAAGCTATCCTTTATCTATTTGGGCAACAAACTTAGGGGTAATCAAGAGCAGTCATCATGTACATATGTAATGATTTGAGATATTGAGCAAAGGACTTTAACAATAGAGTTTTGAAAACTATTTTTTGGGGTATCTCTTGGAGTGTTAGGAATGTTTTTACTGAGTTTCATAGATGGTATGATTTGATTAGTGAATGAAAATTATGATTGTAAAATAACAATCTTGTGGTATTCTTGTAATTTTTGAAGACTAAAATGCAACTTCACATTGCTAAAGAATTGAATAGTGGTGATACAGAGTTATTGTAGAATTTCGGAGCTCAGTCAAATGACATGTGATATGAAGTTCAGATGAAAAATTTATATAGCTTGTAATTTTTTGACTTGTCAATGTCTACCATGGCAAAAGAGATTATTTTGTTAAGTTTATTATAAAGGTACAAGCATATTTGGTAGGCATAGGTCAGCTTTCCCTGTGCTGTCATAGCACTAAGTGAGCAACTTCTCAGGGCTATGGAAAGACTTCAATGCCTAGCTCTATACAATTTACAAAAGCATTTAGGGTTTCAAATCGGTAAGGAATGAAACGAGCAACGTGGGGCTAGGAACACCTCTATTGCAAGCTAACATGCCATTACCCTCTAGCTTAGAAATTGTAGGGCATCACCTCTAAACCAAATGAATGATCAAGGCAAGCACTTTAGTGCCTCATGAACTAAATTGAGGGCATGGATTCTAGCTTTGATATGAGGGTTTGTTGCTTAAGGCATCTAATCATGTAATAGCACTGCATAGTGAGCAAGTTGAGCAAGATGCAGATGAGAGAGAAGCATGTCCTATGTTTTGTGAGGGACTAATGAAATAGGATGGCACTTCATATAAGCTTTAGACTACTATTGTTTCATGGCCATACTCAGGTAAGACAAAAACAAGGGACATCATTGTTATCCATGAGCCTAAATGCTTCAAGCTAGTAACGAGCATTAGAAATGTGTTCTCTATATATAAGCAACCCTCAATGTTGAGACAAAGCAAGATTGCTCCGTCACCATTAAGAGATGCACAAAGAGACCTAATATTGAGGGTGAGCTTGCTGGCTAGTTAGGGAGTATTATGGAAACAAGTATGCAAGATACGGACACTATTGAACATAAGCACTGTAAATATATGAGTTTGCATAGTGTTATGTACGTTTAAATGTTTATGCTATTAGGCTATATAAGTTGAAATGAGCAAAATATCATCATTAAGATTCGAGATGGATGATAGCATGCATTTTGCGGAACCTTTGATGCTTTTACAAACAAAAGAGTATTCTACTGTAAAGATAGAGTCTATTTATGATCTTATGGTAGTCTTTTGTGTGACCAATGCATCTGTGAGTTCTATTCTCCCAACTTCCAATGATTGCACCCTTTAATCTTCAATAGATATATATCATGAGTTTGGTGATCTCAAGTTTCCTCATGTCTATATATTCATATTTTTCTGTTCAGCCTTTTTTCTCCTTCATTTTAGTTTGCACATATTATTCATTGTTCTCACTAGTTTTTAGTAAACCTTCTCACCTTGCCACCACTTCACCATCTTTGCTCTATTTTTTGCTATTATTTCATCACTTCATTAGTCTCATTCCTTCTTCTATAAGAATTTCTCCAATATTTTATTTGGAACTTTATCCTTTACTCATTTTTTTCCTTTTTCTTTTTAATTTTTCAAGCCTTCTACCAAAGATTTTAAGTCTCCTAACCATACAATGATCCCTACTAAAAACATCAAATTTAGAGAGATTATAGTGGGTGATCATTTCATAGTTGATGAGTTTAACCTAATATGTTACTGCAAAAATTATGCTATTAAGCCTATAGAGTCCAAAAATATCCTTGAAGTCTAATCAAATACTCTCTATCATCTCTTTGATAGAATTGAGAAACTCCTAATAGGTTTGTACTTCTTCTTTACCTAATTATATAGGTGCTTGAGATTTCTGATGTCTCAATAATACAATAACACAATTTAAGGCTTTAGCTTGTTCCTGTCCCATCTTAGCCCCATTTTTTTCCACCTACTCATTTGGTTTGTGATAACCTTAATTTAATTAGATAAAGGTTTTTCCTCTTTCATTCATTTATTCTTTCATTCTTTTCATCTAGAAATAGTATCTTAGTACTTTTTTACTTCACCTCCTATGGTGAAAGCCAAATGATTTAGAAGTACCACAACTCTATAATTAATAAGGTAGAAAAGCAAGTATTTCAGTGATATACCTTCAGACACTTAGCCTTTTCCCACAACTTGGAGATATGATCTCCTTAAGCGGTCTAAATATCTTTCTTGACCTAGTTGTTCCTTTTAAAGGTCTAGTTTCTTTCAAGCATTAGTATAAACTTCACCTTGGGAATATCATCACCTCAAATGCCATATTCCATTTTGGGCTAGTCTTTAGTGTGTGAAACTTAAAATGTCTTTAGGTATTTTACCATTTTCACTTAGTGTTAATTATTTTCTTCATCTCTTCTATCATTAACATCTTTCATATTGCAAATTTCATGATGTTGTGAGCTCTACTTAAGGGTATTTATGACCAATGCAAGGGTTTCATTGCCCCTACCTCACCTTTAGTAATAGATCCTTACAAGCGATCCTTATTGGTGTCCCTATAAGGTTGACTAGCTTAGCCCATCCTTCAATTAGATACAATGCCTTTCCAAATATCCTATTAAAATTTAGCCTATTAAATAGGCTCATTCTATGGAATACATTAAGTAACACTCCTTTCGTACTTCTCTCTAGGTAGGGTTAATCCCTCACAGTCAAGCTATACCAAAAACGTTTGGTGCTTAAGTAGAGATATTTAAGGTATGGTAGAGTTGTCATGAGCAAGCACCAATACAGAAAACTGACTATGACTGAACAATTATCCTTTCTAACTACAGGGAATGGAACTTTTTCCATCAAGCTATATGAGAAAGATTTCTCTACAGTTGTTCTCAATCCTTGTTTCCATCTGTAATAGGATTTGATAAAGAAGAAAAGTTCTTGATCAAAACTCTTTCTAGGCTTCAGTAGACTAGCTTCTTTCGATTCTATTGACACTTTTATCATTGCATTTAGTAGAGTAAGCTGATATGCCCCAAAATGGGTCAGGACAATGACTTCAAAAGGAACGAGAGGCAAAAAAAAAAAGAAAAAGAAAAAAAACTAGACAAGTTTAGCTTATTAGAGTTATTTTTCTAGAGTTGCTCATTGTTACAAGATCCCTATTACTCCATTAAAGCTAACTTGCTTAGTGAAGTGTACTTGTCCTTACCATCATGTTACGATCATCTTGCCTCTAGAGAAAATTAGCATGGGAGACAACTCCATGAGTTTTTAATTTTTAAATTATAAAATTAAAGATATTTATATAATTTTTATATGTTGTTTCTTTTTAATATTTCAATATATCTATTATATAAAAAAAATTATGGTAAAGAAAAATTGGTGAGAGAAAATGTTGGTAAGGAGAGAAGATAAATGACTATGATTGGAGAAGAACAAGAAAAAATATTTGAGAAGAAAGAGAAAGGACATGGTAACAACTAAATAGAGATCATATCATGTGATCATCACTATTAATGTCCACAATTTTTTAGGATATAGAACTATTTCATCTTTAAAATTTTCTAAATAAGAAACAATAACAACGCATTGATGAAAGATAATAAAAGCTTGATCTTGTTATTCCCATTCACTCCATAACTTTTTGCAATATTTTCAAAAGTAATACCAATAGGAGGAAGAATCATCAGCTTAAGTCGAACCGTCAATTTATGAACAATAGATGCCCCTTGAAATTCTAAATATTCATTACATAATAGGCTTGTTGAAAAGAGCAATGAGAAAAAAAATTTCAGCTACATCAACAACAATTTGGAGAAAATGAATATTAACTCAATCTGGAAAACCAACATATTGTGCATTTGTACTGCACTCAAAAGCTCTTGGAGAACTTGAAACCAAAACTAATTCATCAACTATATCTTCCACTTCAAAAGGTTTTATATTTATTTTTTTGGATTAATACCTTTAGCATAGAAGCAAATAAATTATTTGGAAGGTTATCCTTGAATCCCCCTTGTTTAACTTTGTAAATTGACATTCAATAAGTGACCATAATTAGAAATGAGAATGATGGCTTCTTATTGTATCAATCCTAATGTGTTTAAGAATTTACATCCAAAAGATAAATTTTATATCTTAGCAATAACATACTTTCACTAGGAAGGTCAGATGCACCAAACGCTCATAAGGTTAAATGCACCAAACTCTTTGAGGCCAAATGCACTAAACTTTTTGAGGCAAAATGCATCAATTTACATGGTGTTAACACTAAAAAATTATACAAACCAAATGCACCTATTAACATGGCTATTAATGCCTAAAACTCATGAAGGCCAAATGCGCCAAGCTTTGTGGCTATTAACGCCCAAAACTCACAAAGGCAAAAATGCTTTGGTCTACCTAATATTGAAAGCCAAAAATATAAAGGTCAAATGCACTGACCTACATGACTATTAATGTCAAAAATCATAAAGGCCAAATACGCCATGCTACAAGGCTATCAACACCAAAATATCATAAAAATTGAATACATTGATCTACATGTTGTGAACCAAAAAACACATAAAGGCATAATACATTAATTTTGCCTAACTATTAACACTCCATATTTGCAAAGGTCAGATGTGTTGATCTATGTGGCTATGTCTATATTTCAAAAAATACTCTTACAAGATTACTCTTATAGCACAACTTGCATCTTGTGGAGCTACATGAGTGTGGGAGACAAATAGTGCATGGAGTTCAAAACTAGCCAAGTATGTTGCTTTATTTGAGCCTTATTCCTTAACTGGACAAAGGAGAGAAGTCTTTTCATCTTCCGATATATTTCTCCAAGGAATGAACTTTATCAAATGATGTACAGTATCACCTATCTATATACACAAGAATGAATGAAGTATAGAAGCAATTGTTCAAAATCTAGCTCTAGGAATTAAGAAAGATAATTATATTCTTTCAAAGTATAAAAATTAGAATGCCAGTCCATTAAATGTAATGGTCACATGAAAAATACCTAGAGCAATTAAATGATAGTCTTAAGTTACCAGCAAAAGATCTATTTATTTGTTTTTTTCCCCCAATCAATAGAACATCTTAGTTTGTAATTTATTACAAATTGAGTGAATGTCTATGGTTTGAGAAAGATTGATTCAAATCAGATATTCTTTTGTCAATATTCTTTCATTAGTGATAGCATGATTTACAAGAAGTAACTAAGCTCTATTGATAATGAGAAAGTAAATTGCTTTTAATTATTGATAGACTTACATAACTATATATTTAACTCTTTGCATTTATAAGACAGTATTTCACATAAAGGAGCAAAATATGTTAGCCATAAAGAAAAAAGTGAATTAAAGTGTCAATGAAATATATTTACAACAATAGTTTAAGCAATTGCCTATACACCAAAAGAATACCAAAAATGTTAAGATATAAAACTTGTATGTCTCATCACTAGCTAGCATTGCCTTTCTCAAGAAGGCCATTACCATGGCTTGGGTTCAAATCTCATAAAATAATTGAATACTTGTCTCATTCTATGTTTATATTAATATTACTATAATTAAGGTTGTAAATGGATAGTATTCAAATTGGATACACTACTTTCATATTTATATTTGATCAACTTTTTGAATATTTGAATATGGATATGAATCCACTAAATGTTTATGTAATAATATCTAAATTCGTATTTAATGGATATTGATCAAATTAGATACATTCGTATTTGGTTATAATTATTCGTATGCATCCATATTCGATTAAAATTACTTGTATTCAAATTCAAATATTATTTTATGGATATTTATATTTGATGATAATTATTTGGATATCTATGTACAAAGAACCAAATATGTGAATCCGTTAACCTATAACAAATGCATATTTATTTAATAGAAAGAACTATACAATTTCACTAGAAATGAAGCAGTGAAATAAATAGCTAATTTCTAATTAATAATTAACTTCAGAATTAATTATTAACAATAATTAATATTAATAATGGCATTTAAGTATATTAATTATAAAATGATGATTAACTGCATTCTTCAATTTTTCCTCAATATTACCATAATTTTTTAAGTTTATTATTTTTTCTTACCAAGTTTTCAATTTTAATTTATATATCTACATATATAGATTATGAGATTTTTATTGAAAAATATAAATAATATTTTATGTACAATAATATATTATATACAATACTTTTTTAAGTATAATTTATTATATGTAAAATACATGAAAATTTATAGTATATGGTGTATGGTAATTTTTCTAAATATTATTTATCAGATATGAATAATAGATACAAATAAGATATAAAAAATTGAATATGTAAATAGATATATTCAATGAATATGTATTCAGAGTGGATATTGAATGGATCGAATATGTGTTTATCATATTCATATTCATTTATAATTGAATATTTATTAATTCAATATAGATAATATCCACTTTAAAATAATGCAAATAATATTTTGTATAAATGGATACGGATGCGAATAATAAACGGATTCTCGAATATCTAGTGACAATCCTAATTATAATACATTCTATATTTTATTGTCTTGTCTCACTCTATAGTTTATGGATCTTTAGTTTGAGCCATACTACAAGTTTGATTATTTTTAGTTTTTTATTCTATATATATATTTTAGTTAACAATAATGAGTTATTCCTTTTTTTTTTTTAGATAAATGTTATTATTAAGATATCATATTAATGTCATATTACATCCACAACAAAACAAGGAAGGGAATCACAAGAGAGATCCTCAACCCTATCATCTACTGCAAGTACATCAGCTAATCTGTTAGCACTATGATTAACTGAAGAAAACTTTACTCCTCAAATACATTGAGCTACTTTTTTGCATTATGCAATTAATGCCCCAGTACAAAAGTAATCTTCCTCTATATGTTGCAAAGATTTGATTGTCATAGGGTTGTTGCCTTCAATCAACACATTATTCCAATGGCACTCATATATGAAACTAAAATGCCGTGAAGAAGAGCTTTCGTAGCTACCTCATCTGGTGCCAGAATTCCCTTAAATGATCTCTTACTCCACCAAATACATGAGCCTGAAACATCCGAAGAAACCATAGTAATGTAATGAAGCCGCAATTCTGAAGCAAAATTCCACAGCAATTAACCTTAACATGGGTTAACATGGGTAGCCAGGGGAGGGTTTCACACTATTGGACCAGCACTAGAATAGAGATGGTACGTGCCGGGGATAAACCCTGGAACTCTCTCAAATAAGCACGGCCAAATGAAACAAGGTCAGTAGCTTGTTGACAAGAAAAGCTCTGGATAAACTGGTTTCTATGTGCTATATGCTCCAACAAATGATAATGAGTAACTCAAAGGTGTCAGCATGTACCTATTGCCGAACACAATTAATCCACTATACATTGTTGTGTCCCTAATTAGTAGAAATACACAAATCATGTTGAGAAGGAGCTAGACTTCAGTGGCAAAAGAACAATCATGCACCACGTGTCAGAAAGATTTAACCCTGGTCATACAAACTGGACAGGAGGCATCTGACAGTATCTTACGATGTTGGAGGTTAACACGAGTAGGGAGGATAATCCAGCTCAAATGCAACATGAAGATTTAAACTTATTTGGAATTTTCAAACGCCAGATACTGCGCCAATAAGGCTCCGATTGTAGTGAATGGTGACAGGTAGAAGAATCTTCACTAACTTCAGAAACTTTCTTGATACAATGGTAGCAGCTACACACCGTAAAATTACCATGCTTTGAGCAAGACCATATCAGGCGATCAGTAGTGGATGCTATCCCGAGAGGATTTGAAAAGATGTGATGAGCATCAACTGGCCAGAATAGTTCACGGACTGGCCCAACATCCCAGCCGCTGCTCCTGTCTTGGTGAAATAATTCACAGACTCGCATGTTATCCATACCTAATGGTGGAGGTGTGATAATTTTATCATGTCCAGCAAAAGAGAGCCAATTATCCTTCCAAACTTAACTGTGCAACCATCTCCAATGCGCCATCTTGTTCCTCTCCGTAGAAATTCACATATTGAAAGAATATTTCTCTAGATTGCTTAAGGATGATATCCAAGCTTGGCTACAAAAAAAATCATAGGAGGGGAAGTACCGTGCTTTAAGTAGTCGGCTTAAGAGAGAATGAGGCTGTGTAATCAGTAGCCATCCCTGTTTAACAAGAGCAGCAAAGTTAAAATATTTTAAATCCTTAAAACCAAGTCCACCCATGTTCTTAGGTTGACAAATTGTAGACTAAGGCAACCAAAAAATCCCACAAGATCCTATATTGCTCCCCCAAAATTGCTGAATCATCATCTCAATTTCTTTCATCAGAGAGGATGGAAGTATAAAGCAACTCATGGCGTAGGTGGGAATAGCTTGGATAATTGATTTGATCAAAATCTCCTTACTAGCCTTAGAGAGGCATTTTTCATTCCAACCTTGAATTTTAGACCAAACTTGTTCTCAGACATAGCTAAAAATCTCTTTTCGAGAGCATCACAACATAGAGGGAGTCCCAAATATTTCCCAAAAACCTGATGTATCTCAATACCAAGTTGATGTTGAAGAACACTTCGAAATGCAATTGATAGATTAGAACTCACCACACAAGATGATTTGTCAACATTGATATGTTGCCCTAAAGCCGCAGCATATGCCTGTAAAACCAGATTGATACTTTTGATATTTTATGGTTAGCCTGGCAAAAGAGGAGAGAGTCATCAACAAAAAAATAAATGAGAAATGCGAGGAGCCTTCCAAGCAATAGCAACACCAAGTGTATTTTGATGCTCTCCCTCACGGCAAGTAAAGAAATAAGTCCTTCTACATAAAGAAAGAACAAATATAGAGGTAGAGGATCACCCTGCCAAAGACCTCTGGCAGGAGATAAGCAAAGAAATTTCCATGTAACAAAAAGAAGTAAGAAACTAAGGAAACACAAAGCATAATTAGCTCAACAAAACTTAAGGCAAAGCCTAATTTACCAAGTATACCATGAAGGAATAGCCATTCAATACGATCATAGGCTTTACTCGTATCAAGTTTAATAGCCATAAAACCTTTATTTCCTATTTTTCTAGATCTAAAGTAATGATTAATCTCAAATGTAATTAGAACATTATTAGTAATTAGCTGATGAGGGACAAAAGCATATTGCGTTGGAGAAATGACTTCATTAAAAATACACTTTAAATACATTTGAAACCTATCTTATAAACAACATTACAAAAGCTGATTGGGCAAAAATAAGTAATCCTTGTTGGGATTTTACATTTAGAAACCAGCACATAAATGTATAATTTGTTCGAGGAGAAAGAAATTTATTATTAAAGAGATTAAACACAAAATCGATGACATCTGGTCTATTATATGCTATAATCAAACAAAGTAGACATAATGTTAAGACCTAGAGATTTAAGCAGGCCTATAGATTTGACTATAAAGAGCAACTCTTCACTAGTATATAGCTTTCACAGATTAAGATTCATTTTTGCCGTCACTCTTAAGTATCTAAAACCTTAGTCAAAGCATTCATGGATGGATTATATGACTGAAAAATGTTTGAAAAATATGATACAATTTCCCTTTCAATATCAGACCTTTTGTTACACCATGTACCTAGATCATCCACAATTCCATGGATAGTGTTAGTACACTACCGAGCTAATGCTTTACTATAGAAGTATGCTATATTTCTATCACCTTCTGCCAACCATTGAATGCGACTCCATTGCCTCCAATAAATCTCCTTAGTACTGAGAGCATGTTACAATTGATCATTCATTGTCATTTTCTGCCTTTGAAGCATTTGGTGGTCTAGATGAAAAAGAGTGGAGTTTTATTTGCACGTTGATGTGTGTTGCTTACTGCACAATACTATTTCCTCTTATTACTGAAATAAGTCTTAAACTATTGCAATCAGTGAAAGAGCATCATTGGAATTCCTATAGTGTTGGTTGAAGTCCAATAATTCTTAACAACATCCATACAAGTACAGTGTTTCATCTATGGTACCTCAAAGTGAAATGCCCGATTCTTGGGCTCTAAGTTAAGATGTTCTTGCCGACTAATTTGTAATAGTAAAGGTATTTGATTTAAGCTACCAAAAGGCAAGTGATAGACTCTGCTATTGTTAGAATGCTTGAACTTGAGAGGATAAAGGCAAAAAAATTTGGAAGGAAAATAAGAGTGTTGAGCTTCCATGCAATCCGAATGGGTGTGTGAGAAAAAAAATGAATAGTTGTATATTAGAAAAGGATTATACATCATATATATACACAAGAGGAAACAGCACAAACATGCGTGCTATTATGCTAACTAATTCTGTTGTGCAAGCAAAGAATCTATAACTAACTAAGTTAGGGGCAACAGATGAAAAAGGAGAAGCCTTAGGTAAGTAATACAAAAAACCTAACTATTAAAATGGGAAAACTGGAAGTTTTAATACCTTCCATTCAAGATAGACAATGAGGATTCCAAATGGCCATCTTGGAAAGGAAAGGCAACAATGTAGAGCTCGATAAGGCCTTAATAAGGGCATTTGCTAGTTGATTGACAGAACGCACAAGAAGTAGTTTAATAGTTCCAGTAGTGACTTTTTTGCCAACAAAGTGACAATCTATTTCAATATGTTTTATACGTTCATGGAACACAGGGTTGGTGGCAATGTGTAAATCAACTTGATTGTCACATAATAAAAGGGGCGAGTGTAGCAATATAGATGTGCAAGTCATGGAAAAGCTGCTGGCGCCAAGTAATTTCACTTGTATTAGGAACAAGGGCCCTATATTCAGTTTCAATAGAGGACCTGGATACCATCTAATGCTTCTTATATTTTTAGGATATAAGGGACTCACCAAGAAACACACCAAAATCGATGGTGGATTATCAAGTCTCTAAACATGATACCTAATCGACGTCAAAGAAAACCATAAGCTTTTAGCGCAAATGAGTTGGAAAATAAAAGTCTTAGCCAAGAGTGGATTTGATATAGTGTAGTAGGGGATAGGCAGCTTGTAAATATGTCATACGAGAGGCAGCCACAAACTAACTAGGGTGATGCATGGAAAATGTGATGTCTGGTCTGGTGCATGTAAGATAGAGAAGGTAGTCGATCAAGCATCTGTATTGAGAGGAGTCAATTAAGGGTTCGCCATCGATTGAGTTCAGTTTGTTATGAGGATCAAGGGGGATGCTGAAATGTTTAGCTACGAGGAAACATGTGTCTTGTAGTGTCTAAAGAGCATAGTATCTTTGAGAGATGAAAATTCCAGAAAGAGATCTAGCAATCCCAAGCCCCAAGAAGTATTTCCATGTGCCAAGATCATGGAGTTTGAATTGCTACTAAAGAATGGTTTTGAGCTTGGCATGTACATCCAAGGATGGACCGACAATGATGATGTCGCCAACATACACAAATATGGCAATGAATGATTAATTAGAACCTCTTGTAAATAAATTGTGATCAGTTTGAGATTGATTAAAGCCAAGGCGAAAGAGCACCATGGAAAGTTTGGAATACCATTGCTGTGATGCTTGTCGGAGACCATAAAGAGCTTTGTGTCAAATAAGTCATTGTTGATAAATGCATTACTGATGCCAAATTGACCTAAATGCCATTGCTTTGCTGCAGCAAGAGCAATGAAAACTTTAACTGTAGAGAACTTCACCATGAGTGAGAATGTATTCAAGAAATTGACACTAGCTTATTGTGTGTAGCCATTTATAATGAGTCGTGTTTTATGTCTATCACCTAATCCATTTGCCCAGAGCTTTAGTTTATATATCCACATGCAACCAACAACATGTTTACCATAGGGGAGGGGAACCACACTCTAGGTATGGTTAGATATTAGTGTCTATATTTCAAATTATATGGCATCTTGCCACTTAGGGAATTTGATGGCTTGCTTATAGGTTTGAGGTTCAAAGTGAGGTGAAATATTGAGAAGGAAGTGTTTGTGTGAGAGAGAAAAGAAAGCATATGAGAGATAGTTAAAGATAGGATGAGGGCATTGAGATTGAGTAGGGGTGGAATGAAAGATGTTTAAATGATAAACTTGGAGGTAAGCAGGGAGTTCAATAGGCTTGGTGGACTTGCAAATGCTAGGAGCCATTGATTGAGGTAGGTGCTGTAGGGGCTGCATTAGTTTGGACAGGATATGCTAAGTATGCGGTCGGGAGAGGTAAGATAAAGTCCAAAAAGGGGTCAGGTATGGCATTGTGATGAGTGATTTATTGAAAGGGAAAGATTTCTTCATGAAAGATGGCATTCCTAGACACTATAAGTTGTTTAGTAATGACGTCATAAAATTTGTATCATTTAGTAGCTATAGGATAATTATGGAACGCATATGGTCTAGAGCGTGGTTTAAATTTATTGCGATAAGCCTTAAGGGTAGAGACATATGCTAAGCAATCGAAGACTTCTAAGGGGGAATAGTCAATAGAAGTTCATAAGGGTTTTTTTTTTTTTAAAGTAAGAGTGATGGGGTTCTATTGATGATAAAAGTTGCAGTTAAGATGCAATTGTTCTAAAATTGAAATGCATGTGAGACTAAAAATAGAGAGCATGAGCTAAATTTAAAAGGTGTTGATGCTTGCATTCCATGACAGAGTTTTGCTGTGGGGTTTCTACACAAGCAAGTTGGTGGATGATACCATTTTCAGAGTAAAATATGAGAAGTTTAGTTCTTTAGCATTGTCACTTCGGACTTGTTTGATATTGGTGTTGAATTGAGTGCGAACAAGATTAAAGAACTGAGGAAAAATACAAGATGCTTCTAATTTGGTTTTTAACATGAATGTCCATGTGAATCTAGTATGATCAGCCACGATGGTCTAGAAATAATGGTGGCCGGTATGAGCTATAGTATGAAAAGGGCTCTATATGTCTAAATGTATAAGATCAAAAGTGTTTTGAGATAAATAATTGTGTGATACAAAAGGAAGTTGACGTTGCTTGCCACGAGGACAAATATAGCAAGGTTTATTCACATCTGTAACATTACATTTCAGTAAGGATTTCATGGAAACAAGCTTATGATTGGATAAATGTCCTAGCCTATTATGCCAAAGTTTGGCAGCAACTTTATTTAATGAAATTACATAGTTTTCAGAAATAGTAGAATGAAAGATATAAAGGTTAACTTCTTTGTTACCCCTGCCAATCTCCCTTAAAGTCTGAGCTTCCTGAATCACAAAAGAGTTATGAGATAAAGTAATTAGATATGGTGAATTATGAATAAGGGAGCTGACCAAGAGAAGTTGCAACTGTATGTCAAGAATGTATAGAACATTAGTGAGAGTAATGTCACGAGTAAGCACTATATCAGCTATATAATTAATGGGTATACTTGTATTGTTTGCTAAGATAACTAAAGAGTGTTGCATGGGTGTTAAGTATTTGAACAATGAGGATTAGAGCATATATGTTGTAATGCACCGGAATCTACAATCCAAGTAGTTGATGAAGGAGATATTTGATATGAAGTATTATAGCAAATACCTGTGGTATAGATAGTTTTTAGAGGATCAGATTCAGTGGTTTGGGAATGAAGAGAGGTTGCAACATTAACATGGTTGGACAGGAGGTTGAGGACTTGATTATACTGAGAAGTGTTGAGAGTCTGGAAGAAATTTGCATTATTATCAGTTGGCTAGTGATGAGAGACTTGGTTGATTATGTTGGGGACTTACTGATTAGTAGTGGAGTTAGACTGAGTTGGCTGTGAGGGTAGAGATTTGTTTTTGAACTTGAACCTCGGTGGATAGCTATGAAGTTTATAGCAAGTCTCCACAGTGTGCCCGTAGGATGAGCAATGTGTGCAGTAAGGTCTATCTTTCCTTTGGCCTCTGTAATAGTTAGGAGATTGAGTGTTGACAAGTTTAGGAGGTTGTTTGGGAGCTTCAACTTTAACAACAAAAAGCAATGTTGTGAGGAGTGTCATTGTTTTGGTTATAGCCAAGTCCTTATTGCATCTCCTCTTGACAAACTAAGGAGAAAACCTTATTGATTTGAGGTAGGGAATCTATAAATAAGATTTGAGTCCGAATTTGAGTGTAAGTATCATTGAGCCTCATTAGAAATGCCAAAACATATTCCCACTAAGAGTGTTCAAGTAGATCCTTCACACCTCCACTAGCAAACTGATTGCAAGTGTAAGAAGGTCTAAAATTGCTCAACTTATCCCAAATGGCTTTCCGTTTAGTGAAATAGATATTGACCGAATTTGACCTTTGAGTTTTGGTGATGAGTTACTGATGTAGCTAGTAAAGGCGAGGATCAGAGCATCGCCGAAAGTGATCCTTAAGATCAAGCTAGATCTCATGTGCAAATTCAGAATACAATATGCTGGTAGAGATCTATTTAGAAACCAAGCAGAGGAGCTAGGAAATGACAATATTATTACTGCATATCCATGAATTTAGAAGAGCAAGATCATCAGAACTTGGCTTCTAAATTATGTTGTTGATGAAGTAATTTTATTTTTTATTGAGAGTGCAATCATCATCGCTCTATTCTAGTAGGCATAGTTCTCACTGGATAATTATTGCAAGACTAGAGTGAAATCGGGGCCATCAGAGTGATGAAGGTAGAATGGACTGGATAAGTCGTTAATAGCGGAATCGCCATTGAAAGCTATTAAGGATGATGATCGAGGAGCGTTTAGGAGAAAAGAAAGAGAATTATGAGAAAAAAAATAGAAGATTGCTGAACGGCAATCAAGGAATCACAATGGTGATATGGCAAGAATTTACTAATACCATGTTAGAATGCTTATACTCAAGAGGATGAAGGTTGAAAAATCTAAAAGAAAAATATGAGTGTTGAGCTACCATGCAATTCGAGTGGGTGTGTGAGAAAATGAATAATTGTATATTAGAATAGGACTATACATCATATATATACATAAGAGGGAGCAGCACGAACATGCGTGCTATTATGCTAGCTAATTCTATTATGCAAGCAAAGAATCTATAACTAACTAAGCTAGGGGTAATAGATGAAAAAGGCGAAGCCTTAACTAAGCAATACAGAATACCTAACCATCAAAATGGGAAAACTGAAAGTTCTAATAGCTATATAGGAAAAACTCTAATTAACCAAAAACGCACACACAAGATCAGATTAAGCTTTAACAATGTGAAGAAGGGCATAGTTGTTGCACCATGTATATGATGATCCCTCAAACCTAAGATCAAACAAATTATAGTATGTTAGTGCATCCCAAAACATGGTGATAGTCAAGGAAGTCGATGAAGTCCTTTACTCTTTTTGTTGTGTGAAAGAATTTCATTAAAATTACCATCTACAACATAGGGGGATGTAAGACTACACCAAAAACTGATGCAATAAAGACCATAAGTTCCTTTTTCCATTGAGTCAGATATACTTGGAAAAACCTGTAAGGCATCATAAGGTATCATATTAAGGGAAAAAGACCTCTGTATCAATATGGTGTTGTGAAAGTGATCGTAGAGTAACCACCATATCTTTACACTAAAATAATCCTAAATTGCTGGATTTTTCAATACAATTCACTTCAACCCAGTGACGGTTAAATTGGGTCTTGAGTTGATCAATGTGAGAGGATAAACATTCAATTTTTGATAAAAAAAAAAAACTAAATCAAGGTCAATAGAATGGAGATAAACCCTAAGAAGATGAATTTTCAAGTTTCAAAATATGGCACTCATGGCAATTAGCGAGGTTGCTAGATAGCCTTCGCCATTGATAAATTAGACCAATTGCCAACCTGAACTTGCATTTTCTTTTCTATAGCCTAAGATTAGCATCTCCTAACTTGCGGGAACTACACTGATGACATTTCCCATTTAATTATATTGAATTACTGTCACTAGTCCTAGAGGAAAATGAGAGATGACATTAGGGGTGCCTTATAGTTGAGTAAACCCCAAAAAAATTCAAAAACTGATTTGGATTATGACGTTCTAGGAAAGAATTAGGGTTACCGACCTCAATGGTGGGAACTTGGATGAGATTAGGTGTCGAACCACCACTCCTAAAGTTAAAAATTGCTGACCCCCTCAAAGATGCACAAAAACATCTGTCAGTTGAAATTATAGAAGATGACAAAGATGTCATAATAGATGGATGGGGAGAAAATTAAGACACGGCCTGCTACAAATTTGCCACTAGCCAGGGACCATACTGGAAGTGCTTTCATAGGTCAATAAAGTTTACTTCATAACATGTAGGGCACCAATTTTCTAGATGTCCAATTATCCACACAAATAGCAAAATATTGGCAAACATTGGTAAGAAAATGATAACTATATAGATTTTCCTAATTTTGACCAAAGATAAAAACCCCATTTGAGTTGAATGTTGATATTCAGGGACACTTTGATATACATAAAATGATGATCCCCACTGTTTCTTGGTAGCAACAACTCTAAAATTTCCAAGACAATTCCCAATACTACTTGCTACATCTTGGGTCCGTTAGGACAAAGGTAAATTATAAACTAGCACTATAATCCACGTTTGGTTAAGATTCATAGAATGTGGGTTGTCTATAGGCAAGATGTCCTCAAGAAGAATAGCATTTTTGTCCATTGTCCATGGACATCCTTCCAAAGCATGTTTCTTATCAAGTAAGTGATTGAAAGATATGGTGAAATGACAGTGATCCAACGTTTGTAAATCCATTCCTTTGATGGGTTGAAAGAGGCGTTGGAGATTAGACCGTATAACTGGTGTGGAGAACAAATGCTTAGAAACTAATCTTCCAACTACCACATGTTGTGCAAGCAAATCGTCTCCTTTCTAAATGGTGTCTGAAACTATTATCCCATTTGGTTCTACCACTGTTAAAGATAATTTCTAACCTAACAACTCCATTGTCTAAACCATGGTGGAAAAAACAAGTAAGCAATTAGAAGGAAATATGGATCTTATCACCAGAAACCAAAAAGAGAAGAAAGAAAAAAAATACACAAACAAGAAGACAATAAGAATTGAGGATGGTTACGGGAGAGGAGAAACACAAAAGAAACTTAGAAAACAAATTTGATTAGAATAAGGAAAACTATTTTGAAGACAGGATCATGGCCATGACAATGAACTTGATGTGAATGGAAAACCATAACTGTATTATCTGGCTGAACGAAGGTGATAACCATAAACCAAGAAAGGAATCAAAATTTCAAAGAAAATCAAGAGTAGAGAGGTATGATAATACAGACGAACAAGAACGGTATCATGCAAGAGAAGAAAATCCAATATTTGAATTTTTCGATAGTAATTATAAATAATAATTAATTAAATATGAATGGATGAACTTTGAGCATAATTGTGTTCAGCAGATGTTTTAGAATTGTCTCCCAGCATCTAAATACATGTCATTTTTTTTCTTATCTATTAAATTTTTATTCATTATCCTCTGAATGATAAGTAATCCTAGTAGACGCAAGGATTATTCAGTAAAAAACCATTCTTATATGAAAATGATAGGGAGTTGATTGTGGACTAAATACTTTTTTGCAAAACTTTGGCATAAATTGATTCATTAACTAACACTAATTTGACACGAACTAGTTATTCTTGAAAATTATTAATTAATACTTTAATAGATGTCGCATTTAATCTATACTGAATCACAAAAAGCTATGTGATTAAAATTAAGATGTTTCTTAATGGTTAAATAAATTAATAACATGAAATGAAGTAAAGTTGACAATTGATGTATGAATGTCGTGTATGTGCCTCTTCAAAATTATTTTTGCACCACCACCTATCTTTTGATGAGATTTTTTAGTGAATTAGTTATATAAAGTATCATATAAGAAATGTTGATTTGGATGAATTAATATCAATCAATAATATTAAAATACATAAATATTTATGTGTGGATAGGATTAATTTGAATCAGATCTTGTAATTATGTGGCTTGAAATTTCTTGTTTTTTTAAGAGAAACGAAATTTATCCTTTCAACAAGTCAATAGTATCTTATTATCAAATCAAGTAAATTGAAGTATAAACTGCACAATCAGATGGGCATAAAGTGCACAAAGAAACTCCATTTGGATTCGAATTCAAAATTTTCCACATAATAAAGGAGATTAATGCCATGGACCACAAGCCACTAAACATATGGCTTGAAATTTTAACTTTACTAATTAGACAGAACCTAATCAGCAAAATTTATCAAAGTCATTCCTCTTCGATTATCCTACAAGCTAAATAAGGAATAGGGAACCAGCTTTTGATAGAGAAAATAACATTTTATCTAATTATAAAAGTTTTGAAGTCCCTATAATTTTGGACTGGATCATTGCCGACTTTTCAATTATCTTTTAAGAAATTTGAACCTTAATTAATTTGTTCATAAGCATGGACCACCAAATATCTATTTATTCATTTCAAGCGGAAATCTTGGACTCCCTTCGCCCAACTTGTAAATTAGTTAGAATTCAGGATTAAAATGGCCTAACAGAATACTTGTGAGTTTAATCGTAATTGGTATAACTTCAAGAGGAAGCATTCTTAACCCACTCCAGTCTTAATTGCCTCTCATTCAGCCTATTTTGCATGCGCAGATACTATTTATAGTTCGTAATTTGTATTTGACGTTCGAGTGTGGAAAAGAAATGAGGATAAACATAAAGGAAAGAATTGTTCTTTTATGTATTGGAAGTGAAAATGGAAGGGAGAATGAGAAAGAATCTTGATACGAAAGATGCCACCAAGAAATGGAAATGGATTGTGAAATCGGAGAAGATAAAGGCAGTGCAAATTCAAGAAAGAATCCTGAAAATGCAATTGGAAAAGAAATAGTGAAATGAAAATATTTTGATTGGTTGTTTGAAAACGATTTCAGCCAGTCATAGAAGTCAGATTCGGTATGGCTTATTTCACCTCCACTGTTTGCTACCCAATAGGAAATATAGTGAACTTTTAGGGTAAAATTGTGATTTTAGTCTACCAACTATACCCTTTTTCGATTTCAGTCCATTTTAATATGAAATTAGCATATTTGGTCCAATAGTTCATAAATTTTCACACATTTAGTCCAATGTTTTGTAATTTTGATCCATTAAGCCAAACAATTTGAAATTTGGCACAAACAATGCTCAATTGGCTTTAATCGGGCTTATTTTTGGGGGGGTTTTGTGACATTTCTCACCCAACGTCACATTAGCATCCTTGTCAGTTACCACATCATCAAAATATTAAAATAAAAAAAGGAAGAGAAATGAAAAATGCTAAGGGAAAAAATAAAAATAAAAAAATGTTCCTCAAATGAAAGGCAAAAAAAAAATATATTGAAAAAAATAAAAGAAATAATAGAATTAAAAATTTATATTATTATATATAATATAATACATATGTATAGTAATATAATAAATTATTATATATATAATATAATGCATATGATAATATATAATTTATATAATATATATAATTTACATATAATACATATGTGTATAATATATATACAACCATGGCCGCCAGATGTCGTGGCCGTAGGCGGCCATGGGACTATTTTGTGGCCATGGCTGCCGGCAACCATGAGCCACCAACAATGTGACCTCGGTATCCACAGACCATCAGTAGCCAAATGGCTATCGGTAGAAACAAAAAGGAAAAAAAAAGGGTGTTCGTGGCAAAAATAGCCGCC
>JACGDI010003540.1:210195-244043 GCA_014898725.1 Jacaranda copaia | reverse complement strand
TAGTTGCCTTGACTTTGTTTGGATGTGAATTGGGTTGTTTGTTTGTATTTTTGGTAGTAGATAGAGAATGAATTGAAAAAAAATTATTTGTTTATTTGTGCTTTAGAAAGGGATAAGATGTTACATCAATAACTTTTTTATTGGATTGGTAGGGTGAAATGTGTATTTTAAAATTATTTATATGTGTATGTATAAATTGAATGAGTGGTAATATGTATATATTTGTAATGATGAGAAAATGAGTGGAACTTTGAGGAATGGTTTGGGAATGTGAATAGTAAGGATTTTTTGGAGAATAAATTTTACATTTTGGGAGTGAAACTGGAGAATGTGTAATATTTGTTTGTTTAGGTTTTGAAAGTTGGAAAATGGATTGAGAATTAACATCCAAACAAAGCCCATGTTTAATTAAAATTATCTTAATATTTTGTAATTTTTACTTTTCATTATTATAAAAAAAAATTTCCTCAGCATTTTTTTCTTTTTTTCTTTCTTTTTTTTTGGATTTCAACCATTTTGGTGACGCGGAGCCTAAAAGGACGTTGATGTGGTGCTAGGTGACAAATTTAAAAAAAAAACCCAAAAAATAGGCTTGATTAAAGCTGACTTAGCAATTCTTGGAACCAATTTCAAATTTTCTAACCAAATGGACCAAAATTACGAAAAAAATGGACTAAATGTGGGAATTTGTGGACTACTGGACCAAATGTGCTAACCCAATATCAAAATGAACTAAAATCGAAATAGAATATAGTTGGTGGACTAAAATTGCAATTTTCCTACCTTTCAGATACAATAAAACCTATTTGATTTCGTTATACACTGACAAAATTAATTCCTAGATACTTGAAAGCGTAACAGAACAATCCTTTTTTATAAAATATTTTCTACAACAAAAGTATATAAAATATGAGGAATCACAATTCACAAAGAAGGAGGAGACGTAAAACACATGCCTAGAAAAAAAGATGTTTCATTTCAAAACGATAATAGATTGAAAGAGGAGGTATAAAACATATATGCCAATAAAGAGGATGTTTCGTTTCAAGATGATGGTGTGATGAAACGAGTACATGAACAAAGGTCTTGGCTGGGGAACAGGTTTACCATACCACATCAAGAATTTCCAAATTGAAAATTAATTGCCAAATAAAGAATTTTAATGTTTTGATAGCGGAGATTTATACTTTAAACGTAAGGCACCATAGTGACTTTATATATACAGAGTTGTACTTTAATTTGTTTTGTTATTCCACGGATAATTATTAGGAAAATATTGTGTGCAATTTACTTCTGCATGGCTAATTAAGAATAAGAATAGATGACCATCACCCTGATGTTCACGACAGAAATTAGTAGAGCCATTGGTATCATGTGAAGATAATTAAGAAATAAGTTTCTTGCTTTCACCAATTAAGTTACCTTTTTACTTCCACCGATTAAGTTACCCACAAGGGTTACCAGAGGATCCAACATTAACTGACAAACTGGACAGGGACATGTGAATCACTGGTTAACATTGTTTAGCAAACGGATTCATGATATGATGTTTTACAGGATATATCAACATACAACGCAATAATTAAATATTAAAAGACAGATTATCAGGAATTGAAACAATTAATCATAATTAAGGTAATGCATGCATTTTTATCAATTAGAAATTCAAATAAAGCATGCGTGATTAGAGTTATACGTATAGCATGTGAGATCAGAATTAAACATACAACATATTCAAGACAAAACAGAATTTAAGCATATATTTAATCAAATATGAGTCCAGAAAAAACCAAAATTATATCAATCGAGGCATATGAGGTAGTAAAGCATGCTGTTAGTATAAATTTAAACAAGATACAGAACTTAATAGTAAACTTAGCTTAAAGACCCTATATCATAACAAAATCAATCAGACAACCAAATCACAGAATTCTGTTTGCCTTAAAGAAACGAGCGCCCCTACTCATTAGTGTAATGGGTACAACGTTGCTCCTCGTAGGATGAGATGGTCCAAAATGATTAGATGCATTCCATTTCGTTCATCTTGAACAATACTCAGTCATCGGATTAGAATGAGACAACCATATCTCACAAAATTCAAAAAAGGGAATATTTGTAGGGAGAATATCATAAAATAAAAAGGGAAAGAGTTTTGAGAAGAGAGCAAAAACGTGGGCAAAATGCTTAGATGTGAATACAATGTGTACTGGAGAGAATTCTGGTGAATGTAGCGTGTTTTCAAGGCTACCAGAGGTAATCTATTTATAGGTGGGATTTAGGTTAGAGTGTGCCAGTTAATGGCCTCTAATCCATCACCCCATCCAATGCCATTCCACCACGTCACCATACATGTCACATGTCTACCAACATCATGCCATGTGTCCCACGTCCCTCTGCCAAATCCTAGCTTAATCTTCAACAGTTTGACTTCATCTGATCAGATTAGGCTAATCCAACGGATCTTAACCTAGCCTGTCCTTATCCGATTGGATTATCTTCTTATTTGATTCATTTAACCATCCCTTATCCAAAAATATAAGGTTGAGACTGAGACATTTGCCTTAGCGCCCATGCCCACGACCTAAATCAGGAGCCAAGCCGGGTGGCAACAGCGGCGCATGTGTTGTCTACTCATATAAACCCCTTAAAAAATACTTTATCAAGCATTTTTACTTAAGTCCAATATAAACTAGTCCACACTAATTTATAAAAGCAATGTGGGACAAGTGAAGGGTTGGAACAACCTTCAACTCCTCCACTTGATTTATACTCTACAAGCAAGTCTCCCTTTTCTCAATTTACCAATATAGGATAATATTATACTTGACAATTTTATTCTTTCTCCATTTAGCTATTTAATTATCTTTGAATTCCAACTATAATTGGCATCCATCCTAATAATTAAACATGTAATTAGGTAAATTGTAATGTTAATTACAACAATCCACCCACAAATCCAAAGATAATGGCTATCAGATTCATTATAGCTCATTTTCAGAAATGGTACCTTTCAGTTTGAACCACTTTTTAAGTTATCCGACTTCTGCTACCATCGAGACAAATGGATCCAAACCTTGAATTTGTACCCGTGATTGTGATCGCATCCATCAGTATCAACAAGCTAAAGGCTATGTACTGATCTTTAAGGTTGACACATTAAGGCCATGTGTCCTTATCTTATATCATGAATGTTTGTTAAAGAACAACTTAATTCCTTTAGTCCCAGCCAAAGGACTGCATTCACTTAATTGGGCATCTCTAAGGATAGACTGCCAGCATCTCATCTAAATAACTTGACCCAATTCAGAGTTAAACTCTTACTATAACAGTAGTAATCAACACCTACCAAGCTTTCAAATGAGAGATACTAGATGCAAAGTATCAATTTAATTTTAGATGCAACTCAATATACTCAGCAGTTTGTTTATACCACATTGAACCTACCTTATGGGATCTCTACTTGATAGGTTGGGATGCTACCGTAGGCATATCATTGATGGGTTTTCAATTCTATTCCCTACCTGAATTTATAAACTAAGGACAAATCAAGTCCTTTAGTTAGAGGATTAGCAATATTATCTTTGGATCCAACAAAATCAATTGCTATGACCCTTTCAGACACTAACTCCCTTATAAACTTTAGTCTTACTTAGTCTTTTTGGTTTTTTAATTGAAATTTGAACTTTTAATCTTTGTAATTGTAATTTAGTTATCACAATGTACAATAATTTCTGAAAGAGGTTTGGTCACCATGGGCAATTGTACCATCAGCCCATACAACCATTATGCCTCTATCCCAACAGTGTCCAAAGCGCACAATGCAGCCTCAAAAGTTGATCAAGTTACCAAATTCTATTTTGTAGACTTCCAAGAGACAACACCTTTCTCAAGGTAAATACATACCTTGTACACCCATTACTTTTTGAGTTTTGGCTATCTAATTAGCATCACTATACCCTTCTAGCACTGCAAGAAATCTCTTGTAGTGCAAGGCTAGTGAATCTAAGCCCTTTAGATATTGAAGTATCCTATCCAAAAACTCCCAATAGGTTCGATTGAGACAACTTGTATAGCTAGCAAGTTTAGAGACTGCAAATGAGATATCTAGTCTCCACCCATTTGCAAGATATTTCAAGCTACCAATTATTTGAGAATACTTTAATTGAGACATTGGTATACCAGTTTCATTCTTAAAGAGAGTCACTGAAAGATTATATGGTGTTTTTGCGATTCTACTTTGTTTATAGCCATATTTCTCAATTATCTTCTCAACATAGTGAGATTGAGAAATTGTTGTACCCTCAGTTGAACGAGTCAACTTAAGTCCAAGAATAATATTTGCAACACCCATATATTTCTTTTCAAACTTCTTCTTTAAGAAACACTTAGTCTCATTGATAATCTCAGTATTGGAGCCTATTAACAGAATGTCATCTACATATAGGCATAAGACAATATAGTTATTACCTTTAACTTTATAGTAAATGCACTTGTCATTATCATTAATTGTGAAGCCAAATGATAATATGGTTTTTTCAAACTTTTCATGCCATTGTTTTGGTGCTTGTTTCAAATCATAAAGTGATTTAACAAGCTTGCAAACTTTTCACTCATTTCCAGAAGCTACAAATGCCTCAAGCTGATCCATATAGATTTCTTCCTCAAGATCACTATACAGAAAAGCTGTTTTCACATCCATTTGGTGAATAAGATAATCATATATGGAAGCCAATGCTATAAGTACTCGAGTTGTAGTCAAACAAGCTACTGGGGAATAGGTGTTGAAGTAATTCCCTTATTTTAATTAAACCCTCTAGCAACTAACATGGCTTTAAACTTATCAACAGTCCCATCAAATTTTAAATTCTTTTTTAAGATCAACTTGCATTCTGTAGTAGTACACCCTAAAGGGAGATTGACTAATTCCCATATCCTATTCGAGACAATAGAATTCATCTCACTCTTAATGGTTTCCTTCCAATGCTTAGCCTCAGGAGAAGCTATAGCATCCTTGAAGGTTATAGGATCACCATCAACATTGTAAGTAACAAAGTCACTTCCAAAGTCCTTAATAATTCTAGCCTTTTTACTCCTTCTGGGTTCATCTAGTTCTTCTAGAATTGTGTCGTTGCTACTAAAAATGCTCCCTATATTTGTCATCTTTTCCATTTGATCCAAAATCGATACAGACTCTAGGGTTGAATATAAAGAAACATTTTGAGGTATCCCAATCTTCATAGGAAACATGTTTCAAAGAACGTAGCATCGTGAAATTCAACTATAGTGTTCACATTTATACTTGTAATCTCTGATTTAATAATCGAAAGTCTCATAGCATAAGATATTTTCACATAACCTAGAAAGACCGCATCAACAATCTTAGGACATAGCTTCTTCCTCTTGTGTTTAGGAACTAGTACTTTTGCAAAACAACCACACACTCGAAAATATTCTAGACTAGGTTTCCTGCCTTTCAGAATTTAGATAGAGAGCTTTCTTTATGTTTAAGGGGAACTGTATTCAAAATATAGCAAGCTGTATTCAAAGCTTCTCCCCACATGTACTTAGGCAATCCAAAATTCAAAAGAAAACTGTTAATCATGTCTATGAATATTCTGTTCTTTCACTCAGTTATCCTATTCAAAGCGGGAAAGTAAGGAGTAATGTTTTCATAAACTATGTCAAAATTCTAGCAATATTCATGAAATGGGTTGGACACATATTCTCCATCCCTATCTAACCTTAACCATTAAAGTTTTCTTCTAGTTTGTATTTTAGCTTAATTTTTAAATGTAATGAACTTCTCTAGTACTTCATCTTTATGTTTTAGTAAATAAACATAACAATACCTATTACTATTATCTATAAAGGTGATAAAGTATCTTTTATTATCTTTTGTTAAGACCCTATTGAACTCACAAATATCTGTGTGCACTAAGTTAAGAATTTTAGTTTACCTTTCAACCGCATGGTAAGGCTTTCTCACTTTCTTAGCTTTAGCACAGATTTGACATTTATGACCTCATTCAGTTTCATGTTTAAGAATTAAATTTAAGTTCATCATTCATTTAACAAAACTAAAATTTAAATGTCCTAAATGGCTATGCCAAATAGATGAATTCTCAATGACATTTTTGATAGGAGAATTAGAAAAATCAACTTTATTTGAACCAACAATGTTCTCAACTTGTAGTTTAAACAAACCATCGAAAAGATAGCCTTTACAACTAAAAGTTCTGGAATATAAATTTACAACTTTATTTAATTTGAAAGAAATTTCATAACCATCCCTAACTATTACAGAACCACTTATTATATTTCTTCGAACTACTGGAACATGATGCACCCTTTGTAGAGACAGTATGCACCTTGAAGGAAATTTTAGGTCTACGCATCCTATCCTAAACACTTTGGCTGCACTTGAGTTCCTCAACATCACAGTCCTTCCGCTAACATGCTGGTAAGACACAAACAATGATTTATCAGCAAAATTGTGCATATTAGCATCAGTGTCTATCGGCCAATCATATGGTTCATAGATAGAGAATAATTCAGGTTTGGAAGAAACGTACTTGTCAATGGATGCATCAAGAACTCCAGCTTCGCTGGTGTCTCCAACAACCATATTAACAATTGCTCTAACAAACTAGGCTTTAGCCTTAGTTTTCTTGGAGGGACACTCCTTAGACCAATGCCCTTTTTGTCCACAATTCCAGTAAGGCTTATTTGCCTTCGGTTTCTTAATAATTTTGACTTTTTCTTTATTGATGGTTTTAGAGTTCAAGTTTAAGTTGAATTTCTTCTTTCCCAACATCACATTTTCATTAGGCTTATATTCAATAGGAATATTATGTTATTGATTTCTATGTTCCTCTTCTATGCTTATGTCAAATCATCTAAAGTCAATTTCTCTTTTTGATGCTTTAGAGTTTAGAGTCATGCCAAAACTTTCCCATGACTTGGGTAACTTATCAATAATTGACATCACCATAAATTTTTCAGGGAGTTTCGTCTTAGCATCAACTAAGGAATGCTCTAGATTGATCAATTTATGTGTCTATTCAGATACAGACCTGTTCTCAACCATCTGATACTTCAAAATTTTGGAAATTGAATACTTTTCAAGCCCTTGCTCTTTAGTATTGTATTTCTTATCCAATTCATCCCATAAAAACATAGTCAAATAAGAATTAGAATAGTACACACTAAAGAGTGTATCACACAAAGTTGATAGAATCACTCCTTGAACAATTTTATCCTTTATTTCCAATTAGCTATTTCTTTCATCTTGGGATCAATTTTAGTTTGTACTAGCAACTGAATCAACAAAAGAGGACCTTTCATCGTCAGCTAGATTTCCATGCGCTATTGCTAATGCTTAAAGAACTTTCCTGGAAGTTCAAAAAGGTCAAGTTTCATTGACACAACTTCACCAATAGCACTATTATTCACTGCTATGATAGATTTAAAATAAACATAAAGTAGAATATTTAAGCAAAATTTCAGGCAAGATTCCTAGATAGGATATCTAATCAGAATTTCCACAGATAAAACACACGAATAAAATTTGTTTCTTCAAGATTGTTGTTTGATAGGATATACCAACATGTGATGCAATAATTAAATATTGCAAGATAAATTATTAGGAATTGAAACAAATAATCACAATTAAGGCAATATGTACATTTTTATCAATTAAAAATTCAAATAAAGCATGCATGAACAGAGTTATACATATAGCATGCAAGATCAAAATTAAACATACAGCATATTCAAAGTAAAATAGAATTTAAGCATATATTTAATCAGATATGAGTCTAAGAAAACTCAAAATTATATCAACTGAGGCATATAAAGCAGCAAAGCATGCTATCAGTATAAATTTAAACAAGATACAGAAATTAATAGTAAACTTAGCTTAAGGACCCTATGTGGTAGCAGAATCAATCAGATGATCAAATCATAGAATTTTGTTTGCCTTGAAGAAATGAGTGCCCTGACTCATTAGTGTAATGAGTGCAGCACTACTCCTCCCAAGATAAGATGGTTTAGAACGATCAGGTACACTTTGTCTCATTCGCCTCAAACAGTACTCAGTCGCTAGATTAGAATGAGATAGCCGTATCTCAAAAAATTCAGAAAAGGGAATATTTATGGGGAAAGTATCAAAAAATAAGAAATGAAGTAATTTTAAGAGAAAGAGCAAGAACATGGGCAAAATGGTTAAACGTGAATACAGTGTATACTGGCGAGAATTCTAGCGAATGCAGAGTATTTTCAAAACTGCCAGAAGCAATCTATTTATAGATGGGATTAGGGTTAGAGTTTGCCAGTTAATAGCCTCTAACCCATCACCCATCCAATGCCATTCCGCCACGTCACCCATACACATCACACATCTACCAGCATCAATCCACGTGCCCCACATCCCTTTGCCAAATTCCAACTTAATCTCCAATAATTTGACCATATATGATTAGATTAGGCTAATCCAACAGATCTTGACCTAGTCTGCTCTTATCCAATTGGATTACCCTCTTATATGATTTATTTAGTCAGCCCTTATCCTATCCGATCAAGCCAATGATTAAGCTAAGTTTGAAATTTTAAATTTTAAATAAATTTTGTCCAAAAAGATAAGACAAAGACTAGGACATTCGCCCTAACACCCGTGCCCGCAATCCAAATTCAGAGCCAGGCTGAGTGGCGGCGCGCGTATGGTCTACTCATATGAATCCTTTAAAGAACACTTTATCAAGCATTTTTATTTGAGTCCAATATAAACTAGTGTGGACTAGTTTATAAAAGTAATATGGGACAAGTGAAGGGTTGGAACAACCTTGCAACTCTTCCACTTGATTTATATTCCACAAGAAGGTCTCCCATTTCTCAATTTACTAATGTGGGACAATACTATACTTAACCATTTTATTCTACCTCCATTTAACTCTTTAATTATCTTTATATTACAACCATAATTGACATCTATCCAAATAATTAAACATGCAATTGGGGAAATAGTAATACTAATTACAACATGATCGACCAAAAACCTGACTACTTGCTACGTCATTTCCATTAAAGTATAGTGTTTCATCCTTATAGATATTCCAACAGCGCTCAATCAACATTTTGACATTTGCTCTATCCATATATTGCTCTTTGCCACTAAATTTCCAAGGTTTTGAGCCAGCAACACAAAAGTGATCCACCTTCACTTTGTCAAGCTTTATAAACTCAGGGTGGTGCCAAAGCATTATCACTAACAAGTTGTAGATGGGAGAGATTGGCTCCAAAGTACCTCTGAAAACGAAATTGAGGAAATCCGGCATATTCAACCACCAAGACAAGAGAAGTGGGCATTATTACTAATTATGAACCACGTTAAATTTTCCCTTGTGCATTTGTGTTTTACCTGCTCTGCAAATGGAGTTGAAGGGGTAACTTCAAAGGTGTACAGAAGTGCCAAGAGATTGTTGTATGTGTAGAGACTAAGCTTGAAAACAAACATGCCTCCACTAAAATAAAATAGAGGCTCATTGCCCAGATTTTTAGGCCACTAGACCTTTTGGGCACAAGGTTGGCCCTGTATCTCACACAAGTAGTCCATCACTACATATAGGTAACCAGCAGGCAAATCAAAGAGGTTGTTTAATTATTGAACACTTTGACATCTGTGTCCATGTCATTGTAACTTGAAATGATCAAATCCTAACTATAAATGTAATAGTAAAGCAATTTAATGAAATTTGACAATAAAATTTATCATAGTTTGACAGTATACCTAATCTACCCGACAAAGAAAAGAATTTATTAATCTCAAATTAAGATAAGTACAAACTTTTATCCCACAAATCTCATGTGAATACCTAACACCCTTGTTCTAAACTCCGTCACAAGAAACTATCTTAAAGTAATCTAGAAACCTCATGTTATGTTTCTCATAATTTATCCCAGACGAAATTAATTTTGCCTTGTGCCAAGAAAGTGCCAAAAACATTTCTTACCACACATCCTAGCATGGACAACTTGCACCAAGGTGTAATATTCCAGTGTGTCGCACACTTAAGCACAACAACCTTGTGCCTAAGTACATGACACAAGTTTATGTTGCCTTGTTTCGCCTACTTGTGCGCCTTGGTATGCACATCCTTGTGACCCAACACACAGCATCCTACCAATGCACACTGAGGTATGCTTTCGAGCCCATTTCAATTGCTTAGCTCCGATTTGCTCCACTTCTTTCGATTCTTGTCAATTTAGCCCAAAATTTCAAGGCAAAATAAATAATTCTCCACTTTAACTTGAAATTCACCATATTTCATCTTTGTCCCTATCCCCAAAAGGGCCTATCATCCGAGTTTGAAATGTTAATAAAATCCAAGTAATGCCTGAATTTGATTCTTGAAACTGCCTTAGTCTACATATCTACTAGATTATTCTTAGTCCCAATCTTGTCAACCAAAATGACACCTTGAGACCCCATATTCCAGACAAAGTGATACCTCACATCAATGTGCTTTGTTCTCTCACAAAAAGTTTAATTCTTTGACAAGTGTATGACACTCTGACTATCACAAAATATTGAAGTAATCTTAGAATCCATACCCATATCGTCAATCAACCCCTTTAGCCAAATGCATTCCTTCATGCCTTTAATTAAAACCATGTACTCAACTTCTATTGTGGACAATGCAATGATGATTTCAATGTTTTCTTCTAGCTAACCATACAACTCAAAACAAAAAATACTTACACAATTATGGACCTTCTGCTGTCCAAATCTCCAGCATAATCCATATCCATATAGCCAATAATCCTAATAGTAGAATTCAATTGACTATACCTCAAAATATCTATCTATAGAGCCTCTTATATACCTCATGATTCATTTCACAGCTTGTTAATGAGTCCTTCTTGGCTTGTGTATATACATGCTCATAATATTGACTGCATATGAAATGTTTAGCCTAATGCACACTATGGCATACATCAAGCTACTCATCGTACTAGCATATGGCACTTTAGACATATACTCACCATTCTCTTCTGTACTCGATGACATATCTAATGAAAGCTTGAAATGAGTTGCAAGTAGTGTACTTACTGGCTTGGACTTATCCATCCCAAAATGCTCTAGTACTTTATCAATTTAATTTTGTTTAGATAAATACAACAGTCCTGCGTGTTTGTCCTGGATGATCTCTATGCACAATATCTTCTTTGCATTGCCCAAATCCTTTTTCTCAAATTCTTCACTTAACTAAGCTTC
Organism: Jacaranda copaia; assembly: GCA_014898725.1. NCBI lineage: Eukaryota > Viridiplantae > Streptophyta > Magnoliopsida > Lamiales > Bignoniaceae > Jacaranda > Jacaranda copaia. Next base: position 232,771 of record JACGDI010003540.1, on the reverse strand, counting down.
TAACATATTGATCTCAGATATATTTTTAGAGGTAATTAACATGTCATCAACATACAATAGTAAATATATGAGAAGGCTATCATTATATTTTTTATGATATACACAACAATCAAAATTGTTTCTAGTGTATCCTATCTAGGTAAAAATTGAATCAAACCTTTTATACCATTACCTAGGAGACTGCTTCAAGCCATATAAAGACATTTTCAAAAGACATGCTTGATTTTGTTTTCTAAAAGCAATGAATCCCTTTGGTTGGCTTATGTAGATTTGTTCATCCAACTCACCATATAGAAACGTTGTCTTCACATCCATCTACTCAAGCTCTATATCAAACAGAGAAACGGTGGCAAGTAAAACATGAATGGAAGTGTGTTTTACAACTAGGGTGAACACCTTATGGAAGTCAGCTCCCTTTCTCTAAGTAAAACCCTTAGCAACCAATCATGCCTTATATCTAGCATCCTTAACCCCGAGAATTCATTCCTTTTTCTTGTAGATCCATTTGCAACCTATAATCTTCTACCCTTTAAGTACATTAAACAACTCCCATATGCTCTTCTTGTATAAAAACTCTATCTTTAGTCATAGCTATTACCCATTTATCAGAATTTAGTCTAGAAATGGCCTCTTTCTATGTGACTGGATCATCACCTACAAACTCCTTGGCCAACTCAATGCATAAGCTACCGAATCTAAAAATGCAAACTATTATGGTGGTTTGATTTGCCTCCTCTCTCTATCACAAGCCAAATGATAGTTTTATAGTGAATTATTTTTTGGCTACTGATTAGGTGATAATGTGCTCTCACCAACTTTATCTACCACTTTCTGTTTTCTTTTTAAAACTTATGGAGTATCAATTTCAATCACCACATTTTCCTTAACGCCTTGTTGATTGCTTTTGAGATACTCTACTTTCTTCATCATTGTAGACTTATCAAAAGTCATGTCACTGTTGATAATCATTACACTACAAACAATAATCCTTGACTCTATTTGCATAGCCTAGGAATATGCACTTCCTAGCCTTTAGCTCAAGCTTCCCATCATGAACATAAGCATAAATTGAGCACCTAAATACTCTTAGATTTGAGTAATCAGCAAAAAACTTAGACCAAACTTTCATTGCTGTCTTATCTTATAAAGCAATTAATGGAGACCTATTCACTAAGTAACAAGCAGTATTGATAGCATCTGCCCTAAAATCCTTGGACAATCGAGCATTAATAAGCGTGCATCTAGCTCTCTCCAAGATGGTCCTATTTATTTATTCTACAACTCCATTCTATTGTGGTGTATATACAACTATGCATTACCTCATAATTCCTTTCTTATCGCAGAATTCCTGAAATTCTTTATTGTAAAACTCCAATCTGTTGTTAGTCCTTAAATGCTTGAGTTTCTTTCCTATCTGCTTTTTGATCAAAGTTTTCCATTGCTTGAAGTTGATAAACACCTTATCTTTATACTTCAGCATGTATACCCATACTCTCCATGAGAAGTCATCAATGAATATCAGCATATACCTAACATATTTCTTTGAAGAAACATAAAAGGGCTCCCAAAGATTTAAGTGAATGTAATCCAAGATGCCCTTGGTCCAGTGAACCGCATTACCAAATTTCACCCTATGTTATTTTCCAAACACATAATGCTCACAAAAATCCAGCTCTCCAGTCTTCTCTACACAAAACAAACCCCATTTACTCTATTCTGACATCCCTCTCTCAATCAAATGCCCAAGCTGCATATGCCACAATCTCATAGTATTATTGATTGATGAAGAAATCATTGCATTGCCTGACACTCTACTGCCCTACAACATATAAAAGCCATTCTTCTTGTCTCCCTTCATGATAAGCAATATACCTTTGGAAACCTATAGAACTCCATATCAAGCTTTGTAGTCACAACTATTATTATCTAGAGTACATAGCGAAATCAGGTTTTTCTTTAGATTTGGAACATAACACACATCTATTAGGGTCCTTATTATGCCATCGTGCATTCTGATACAAACTAAGCTAATTTTTACAACCCTACATAAAGTATCATTTTTCATAAGTACTCTATCACCATTGTATTTTTGATAAGTGGAAAACTAATGTTCACGTGGGCACATATGGCGGGAGCAACTACTATCCAAAATCCACTTAAAGCTTAGTAAATTTTCAATAACATTGAGAACAAGCCCACCATCAGACTTATCCTCAATAATTCCTATGACATAATCCTATTTTTTATTAGAAGTTTCACCTGCATCCTTCACCTATCCTCATCCTGGAAAATTTCTCTTTTAGTGCCCCTTTCCACTATACTTAAAACACTTATCTCCATTTTTTTAGACTTCGATCGATCTTTACTCTTTTCCCTTTCTTTCGATCTTCCCTTTGCCATCAATTCTTCCCTACTTTTACCATCATTAGTGCCCACGACATGTTTTCTCAACACATTGAAATTCAATAGGGCCTTTACATTCTTTATTGAAATCGCATCCTTCTCTATATAGTAAAGTAATTACTGAGTGCTCAAAAGATTTTGATGGATAACAAAAACGAATCAATGCTTGATCTTTATCATCAATTTTGGCATCTATACTACTAAGATCTAGAATCACTATTGAAAAAATCAATATGCTGAGTAATAGATATACCTTCTTTCATCCTCAATGTATATAACCACTATTTCAAAAATAGTTGATTCGTCAGAGACTTTGTCATATAGTAACTCTCTAACTTTGACCACAATCCTGCTTGCGTACTTTCTGTGGCGACCTGTAACATGCCTAGGGTTTTCTTGATTTATATTATATTCATCGCCATTATTTTATTTCTATGAATTTTTCTTAATAATTATTTTTAAAAGTTTCGTGGTCAATTTATAATTTTAACAAACTTGATTTCATTTTATTTGAAACTTATGGGGCCAATTTGAAATTTTAGATGACTTAATTGCACCAAATTAGAGAAATGTGGGGTTTACGTTGAAGGCCCTAAGTCAACTAAGGTTTAGCCCAAATTCTAAATAACTAACATGACTCAATTGAAGATAATTGAAACTATTTAGGGTAAATCTAAAAATCAAAAAAACCTTAAATTATAAAACTTGGCAAATTGTAAAGTGAACCTTCTTCTTCATTTTCTTTTCCTATAATCCTCCACGACCACCACTGGCAATCTTCCCCCGGTGGTCATTTTTTTCAAAACCACACCGATTAAAATGTTCTCCACACCATCGACTACATTCGCACATCACATGCATGACTGAACAGGCAGTATGTCACCAAAAATGATGGGCTAAAAAGTTAACAATGGTGGACCTTAACGAGCATGGCAGAGCTACAACCAAAAATGAATTTTGAGTAGAGATTTTAGAAGCTCTCGATACAGAGAAGATGAAAAAAACCTTGCATGAATAAATGGCACAGCAGCAACGATGATAGAGAACGGTGATCAGAGTGCGATGGCAAAAAAAACTCATTTGAACTGTTGAGCTTGGTTGACCATGTTTCTAGCCATGAAACTTGAATCTGGTAATACCATTAGACTCAAGAGCTTGAGAAAAGCATTTTACTGGTGACTTTAGGTTAGTTTAGCATAGCACATAGCAGCTAACGGCAACAGAGTTGAGATAAAATTTGCTTCTTGATGTGGTAATCATAACTGTGGTCTTAGTTGTTGAATCTAAGGTCTAGATTGGGTGATTCGTTGGTAAAATAGTTAGAAAGAATTTAGTTATAAATATACATATTGTATTGTACTGTTTATACCTAGTACCCTAGCAAGAATGAGTTATCATGAATTTTATATATGCTTAGACCATGCATGGATAGAATATTATAATTGTGGCCCCAAATATATTATACTATATGCTAAATTGCGATTTAATAAGTTTAATAAGAAATTAAACCTTAACTTGTGGATTTAGGACTTAAATAATGTTCAGATTTAAGATTGAATTATTTTTTATATCTCAACTTTAGGTTACCCTAAGTGGGGTGTCATAGATGGTATCAATGCCTAGGTTTAGATGACCTAGGCATTGAATATGCAATAGAATTTATAATGACTTTTGTTTGGGTTAGTTTGAATATGCACTTAGGGGTGTGATCGAACTATTAAAGTATGACAGGATTGCTAAAAGGTTGTAAAATCCTAAGACATTGAGAATGAATTATATTACCTGACATTAATGGAATAAATTCTTGTGACTTTGTTGCAGGATGGCTAGTTTCTCTAGCAAAGGAAAGAAACTCATCAACAAAGGTGATGTTACAGACTTGAAGAAAAAATTTGCAGCTCTTAAGGAGGAAAACGAACACCTTTCCCATAGATGCCAAAGGCTTGAAGCAAAACTTTATGATATGCTCTAGATGTCAGTAGAACAAAAGAATGGAAAGAAATCAATGGAAGTCGGTAGTTGGAGCGAGAGACTTTATTCTTGATAGGAAGATTGAAAGTGTCGAAAGAGAAAAAATTCATGTAGGAATAATAGCCAACTAGTTCAAAGAGCTTTGAGAGATATGTATTCAAATGGAAATAACATTCTAAATGCTAGAGGTAGAATATAGGAGAACGACAGATGAGCCCCACCTCATAATGGCAAAGATTAGCAGAATGATGGTACATTACCACTAAGCCATAGATTAAGTGATTGGGGTAGGCATTGGCATCAATACCAAGGTAAGACCTTCAAGAGTTCACTCTTTTTTAGTTAGAGACATCGTTGGGCGTGTATATTGAGAAAAGACCAATTAAGGACCCGATAAAGGCACCTGTAGTATACCTTATGGATAAAAATCCTGTGAAGATTTGAATGATGCTACAGAGGTCCCCAAGGGGCTTAAGGAGATCAAGGGTGACAACAATAAGGGGCTGGAGATAATAGACGATGTTGAAGATTCTGAGTTTGACATCATGAATATCGAAGATTCAGATTAGACAACCTATCAATTGGGAGCTTACAAAATATTCTATATATAGACTAGTAGTATCAGTGGCATGTAGGTTGTAGTATGGCTATCGTTATTTTCTCTATTCGTATATGTATATATATCTTCACTATCCTATCATTTTATTTCAACTGGGTAGTCAGCTAGTTTAGTCTTTTGAACTTGAATGTGACTTTTAACTCTGTTAATATTAACTTAATGTTAATGACCTTTATCTATAAATAGTTGTCTATTAATCTTTCCTATCGATTTTAAGCTATTAAAGCTTTATGATTGATTTATCTTGTTCTCATTTTCTTTTGCTTCAATAATGGATGGATCATTGATAGTAGAAGCTTGATTTGTAGCTTATGTTTGTAGGATTGAACAATGGCATCTTGAGTGAGTGATGGCTTCCAAGGGTAGTGATAATATTCTAGTACCGGCAAAAATACGTCTAAGAGAAAGACCTTTAGGCCATCAAGCTCATGCACCTCGTGCTCCTGGATAGAAGGCACTTATTTATCCACAACCAATACTTGATGAGGAAGTTTCTCAAACTCCCCTGATGAACCAGCCAAATAAGAATCCTCCAACAAAGCCAATACATCAAGAGAGGCAAAGATGTGGGAAATCGATTCATCAACCAGTAGGTAGAGCTAAAATAGCAGAAGCATTTTTGAAATATCAAGCTTTAGAATAATTTTTTCAATTTCAGCCCCTAAAATTCTTCAAAGATCTGGATAATCGTAAGGTAAAAGAATAGATGGAAGATTTAGACAACAAATTTAAGACTTCATGATACCTAGGTAAACAAAGGGTACAATTTGCCATATTTCTTTTAGCGGGATGGTAGATCATAGATGGATAGAAGCAGAAACTCCTCGAACTTAGGAAAGTTTTACTCAAGAATTCAAGGATAAGTATATACCTTTGGTGACTAAATAGGCACAAGAAAGATAATATATGGATTTGATCCAAGAAATTATTTTATTAGCCAACACAAAGCCACATTCAGCCTGCTAGTACAATATGCCCTATTTGTTCAAGGGGATAAGAGTTTGGAGACTAGACGATTTATACAAGGCCCACATCCAGAACTAAAGAGGGGTTTGGTCACATGGGATTTACAAAATTTCAATATAGCTGTGAGCAAGGCTTTACAAATAGAATCAGAGTTGCTAGAAATCTAGATGATTGAAGACAGAGGCCAAAAAGGAAGACCACACCCAAAATGGCTTAATAGCATTAGCAAAAAACAACCTAAACTCCAAGTTGGAAATGTTTCTCAATAAATCCTTAGACTAACAAGATGAAAAAATTTGATCAAAGTAAGACACTGATGAGGTGTGGATTCTGTGGAGTACCGAGGTATGATGAAATGAAGTGTTAGAAGAAGAAGGGCAAATTCTTATGTTATGGGAGTGATCAGCATTCATGAAAAATTTCCCTAAAATGAAAAGTCTACCGCCTACTGGTAAAGAAAAACAAGCAGTAAGAACTAACAAGAAACAAAAAATTCAGGCTTATGCTTATGCTCTTACAGGTGAAAATGCTCTTAATCCTAACGAAGTAGTGGAAGGTATAGTTTCTATCTCTAACATATTTGGTAAAGTTTTATACAAGCCCGGTGCCTCGTATTTCTTTATCTATTGCATTATCTCAAAAATTGAATATACCACTTGAGACTATGACTTATCAGGTAGAGGTTAGAATGCCTTTGGGTGAAAGGTTAGTGATAGATATTATATATTGAGACTGCTCAATTATGATTGGAGACTGAGTGTATATTGCCAATCTTATATAGATGCCCATACAAGGTTATGATCTGATACTTGGGATGGATTAGCTATACCGTCACCAAGCATAGGTGAATTGCTTCACCAAGTATATCACCATTGATAGGAAAACATTTATATCAACATGCCACTCAATTGATAATTCATCCCCAATACTAGTCATCTTGGCAATAGAGGCCAGACAGATTCTAAGAGAAGTTGGGCAAAGATTTTTGGCGTACCATATTAATAAATTGCGAGAAACCATTAAACTTGAAAATATGGAGGTGGTAGCCGAATAGCTAGAAATGTTCCCTAAAGAATTAAATTCATTGTCCCCTGATAGAGAAATAGAATTTTTCATTCACACTTTACTAGGAGCTATACCATTTCAAAGAATCCTTATCAAATAGCCCCTCCTGAGGTTAAAGAACTGAAGAATTAGCTTCAAGAGTTGTTGGCAAATGGATTCATTAGACTAAGCACATCCCCGCAAGGGTCCTCAATATTATTTATCAAAAGGAAGGATAAAACCCTAAGGATGTGCATTGATTATAGGAAATTGAACAAGGTCACCATTAAGAATAAATACCCTTTACCCCATTCAGAAAAATTATTCGATTGATTGTAGGGGTTAAGAATCTTCTCAAAGTTAAATCTGAGACAAGGGTACTATTAATTGAAGATCAAGAAAGAGGATATTCCTAAGACCACTTTCAATTCTCAGTACAGTCATTTTGAATTTGTGGTGATGCCTTTCAGGCTGACTAATGCACCAGCTGCGTTCATGGACTTGATGCACTGGGTTTTTAGACCATACTTAGATTCGTTTGTAGTTATCTTCATCAACAACATTCTAGCATTCTTCGAATCTAAAAAAGAGCATGCAAAGTACTTGTACCTAGTTCTCAAAACTTTAAGAGAAAGCAAGTTGTATGCCAAATTTAGCAATTGCAAATTCTGCATGGAGAAAATAACCTTTTGTGGCATGTTATCACCCAAAATCGGTTCAAAGTTGACCCCTCTAAGGTGGAAGTAATAGTCAACTGAAAGTGACTCGAAAATGTCACAAAAGTCAAAAGCTTATTAGGGTTTGCCGGTTATTATCGAAGATTTGTTCAAGATTTCTCTAAGATAGCCAGTTCGTCAACTAAGTTGATACAGAAGGATAAGCCTTTTAACTAGAATGATGATTATGATAGAAACTTTCAAGAGTTAAAACAACAACTAACTATGGCTCTGATCCTGGCTTTTCAAAATGACCTAAAGTGCTCTGTGGTGTATACCAATGCTTCTAATAAGGGGTGGGATGTGTATTGGTGCAAAAGGGGTGTATTATCACCTATGCCTCTAGGAAATTGAAACCCTATAAATAAAACTACCCAACACATGACCTGGAGTCTAATGTATGCACAGGTCTGTACTAGGCCTAATATAGCCTTTACTGTTGGTGTTCTTGGGTGTTATTTCTCTAATCCAGGACAAGAACAATGAGTGAAAGTTAAGAAAGTCTAGTAATATTTGAGAAAAATCTAAATAATTTCATTTAAAGGCTTTTACTTGATGATTCAATTTCTAGGCCATTGAGATTTATCGTGATAATATTGCTACTGTGTTCTTTTCAAGGAATAATAAGTCTCCTAGTGTATCTAAACATTATGAGGTTAAATATCTCGCTGTGAGAGACATGGTTAAAAATGGTACCATTATGATAGAGTATCTTGATATCAACTCTGTGTTTACAGATCATTTAACCAAGGGATTGAGACCTATTGTTTTCAAAAGACATGTAGAACACATGGGTGTAATTGAGTCTTTTGATGTATTGGGTTAAGTGCGATGTGTTTCTTTATTGAATTTGTCACATTGAACCAATTATTTTATTAGGCTTTTATTAATGCAAGATTTTTTTTCAAGTGTTGATATATTTATTATAATTGTGTGCACATTTTTGAGGTTGTATCTCGCTTGATATGTATTTTAAGATTAAGTGTTGATCTTGAGAATTGGGTTTGTCTCATAAATAACACCATTTTGTATTTTTAATATTGATCAACGCATACATAGCTTCTTTTGAAGTTTGATTTTCTTGGGATTTCATATTATTTTATAAATTCATGTCTTACAAGAAAATCATGGATTTTCTTAGGGTTGCCTAAGACTTAAGAGGCTCATATCTTATAAGAAAATCAAATTTTCTTGGAATTTTGTATAGTTTTAGAAATTCATATCTTACCAGAAAAATTGAAAGATTAACAATGAAATAGCATTGATGCTTGGGTCATATTTAGATACAATATCTTGCTACACCACCATGTATGTCTGAATCCATGTTGGTGGAGTTGCTGGTATATGTGACCATGGAAAGTCTTATATTGATGAAAGATGCAATCACTGCCATGATCCAATATAAGTAATTTTTATTAGACCGGATTATGTTGGTAGTTTTATCTCATTGCTATATTTATTTTCTTTGAATTATTTCCATAGTCAAAATATATATTTGTAATTTAGCCCGAGAGTCGTTTTCTCAAACTTTACTTTTTATTTTATTTTAGGGTTACAATTAATATTTATCCTAGTGGGAGAATGTTGGAATTTTATTCCAATATGTGGACTTCTATTAATTGCAGGAAATGTTGATCATCAATCCCATGGCTCAAACAGGTATCATGAATAAATCAACTTATGGTGTTTTGATTTCATGGGTATATGTAGCATATGTTGAATTTATCTTACATAGACATGTATGCAGAGAAATCATGCCTTTTTAGAAAAATCTTTAGTGTCATGACAGTCACATAATATTCTAGCATTGCAGACAAAGTTGACTTTTGTGAACTATTTTTATTGGAAATATATTACATTTTATTTTGTATTAGCTTAGACACACTATGTCGATATGTGAGGAAACCATTCTTTCGCTACATGAATCTTTAAAATATTATAACAGTTGTATTATAACATTAATATTTGAATGATAAAATTGAAGCTAAAGTTAATAGGTTACTAGAAGAGTATAAGGAATGATAAGATGATGGTAAAAGAGGTCATCCCATAATGGAAGAGGAAACTAGAAGAAGCTAGTATATATAGCTTGGGTAAATGTAACCCTCCAAAATTTATTCTAATAGTCATGTCAAATTTATTTTAAACTCTTCTACAAAATTAAAGAGATATGTCTCCTCCATCAATAAGTGCCAATGATGTCTCTTAAAGCTAATTAGACATGAATCATGTCTTTTAATTCAAATTTTGTTTCTTCATTTGTAGTTGCAACCTTACATAGAGTCATGATACAATCTATAAATTAGAGTGCCTAGAACCAATACAAACCATTGAAATTCAAGTATACATACTAGCATTATATCTCACTACACTGCATACTTATACAATGTCCATTAAAGAACAGTTCCAAATCAATAAAGTTCGTTGGTTTCATTCTATTGAAGTGCTACATTAGCTTGGAGGAGAGCCATTGTATCTTGGGAAGTTAATTTCCAAGAGCCTCATAGCATCGTATGAGGGGCAATATAACCTTAAGAAGACTATTGGAGCAATAGTCCTTGGCTTTTACAACTTTTGTCTTACATTCAGGTAGGCTTTTTGTTCATTTTTTCACTCAACAAAATTATTTCATGTTAAATAATTTTATATGTTTACATATTTTATTTATATGTTTACACAAAGTGCAAGCATGCATGATTGTAATAAAATTTCCTAACATCTACTCTAAAAATTCATTCAAGTAGAGGCATTACACGAGTGAAAAGAATAAATGATTTAGTATCTCTTTTTGTTGTGGTGGTTGGTATTTATTCTAATTAAGTTCGTCATGAGCTTGAAACTGTTAGGTTTAGATTACCAAACTGAAGTAGATTTAATAGGCCATTCTTGTCTATCATATTGACTTTTTTATTAGACGTTTTACCTCTATGATCATTGGGTGTTATGTGGTATATCATCTAAATCCCCTACTTGTAATTGGAATAGATTGTTCCAATTTAGAGTGCAATTTTCATTTTAAATTTTAAAATGTTGTGGTTATTTACTTATTCTTTTTTGTTTACTCATTTTTATTTATTTTCACTATTCTTTTTATTATTATTATTGTTTTTATGTAATAATTAATTAATTAATTTTAATTTTTTTGATGGTTTCATTTTGCTTGTGACTCTCACTTCCGCAAGCCTTTATGCTCTCCATGAGCCTTGGCTATATTGTTTCTTTAATCTGCTAGATGTATTTCACTAATGATAGCGAAATGAGTTGCTAGTGTTATTCATGCTCTCCTTGGTTTTTGGTTTTCTCTCTTGACTTATCTTTTTGGTCTAATCTTTTACTAATTGGAATCCTAAGCGATATTTGTGCTGCACAAATTATTTAGACATTTTTGTAGAGCTTTAAACTTTGGAGATTACTTGGTATTCCCAGTGGAGCTTTTGTTATGAATAACTTGAAAATTTTTTTAGAGCTAGCTCTTTCATTTTACAAGTCATAAGTGACTGCAATAGGTAAAATGCTTGCCAACCGTTGGGAGCAATTGGGGGTCCGCCCCTTTTCTTTTATATTGGTCGACAATATGGAAATCGACTTTAGGGTTGATTCCAAGTCGGCCAGTTTATATTCCCCAAGCATCTAATTGGGTGGTTGCATTGCCTAGTCACCAGACTTTTTAAGTAGCTACATGGGGTGCAAAGGTTGTCCCCCATGTCAATGTACATTTAAGATTTTTCATCACATAGAATAATTGATGATAATATATAATTTTTATACTATTGATGACTTTCATCTACTAATACGAGTCTCCTTCCCCATCTATGTTTTCAAGATGATGGATGACTATTTTATGCAAATAGGGACAACATGTCAAAAAGAATGATGGGACCCTAAGGATGTGCATCGATTATAGGGAATTGAATAAGATCCCCATTAAGAATAAGTACCCTTTAACCCATGTAGAAGAATTGTTTGATCAGTTGCAAGGGTCGAGAATCTTCTCAAAGTTAGATTTAAGACAAGGGAACAATCAATTGAAGATGAAGGAAGAGGATATTCCTAAGACCGCTTTCAATTCTTAATACAGTCATTTTGAATTTGTGGTGATGCCTTTCGGGCTAACTAATGCACCAACTGCATTCATGGACTTGATACACTGGGTTTTTAGAACACACTTAGACCAGTTTGTAGTCATCTTTATTGACGACATTTTGGTGTTCTCCGAATCTAAAGAAAAGCATGTGAAGCACTTGCACCTAGTTCTCAAGACTCTAAGAAAAAACAAATTGTATGCCAAATTTAGCAAGTGCAAATTCTAAATGGAGAAAATAACCATTTGGGGCATGTCATCACCCAAAATTGGATCGAAGTTAATCCCTCTAAAGTGGAAGTAACAGTCAACTGGAAGGGACCTAGAAATATCACAGAAGTTAGAAGCTTCTTGGGGTTAGCCGGCAATTATCAAAGATTTGTTCAAGATTTCTCTAAGATAGCCAATCTGTTAACCAAGTTGATACAAAAAGATTAGCCTTTTAATTGTAATGATGATTATGGAAAAAGCTTTCAGGAGTTAAAACAACAGCTAACTATGGCTCCAATCCTAGCTCTTGTAGATGGCCTAGAGAGCTTTATGGTGTATACTGATGCTTCTAATAAGGGGTTGGGATGTGTATTGATGCAAAAGGGGCATGTTATCGCATATGCCTCTAGGAAATTAAAACCTTAAGAAAAAAACTACTCAACGAATGACCTAGAGCTAGTTGTTGTCATCTTTGCGTTGTCAAAATAGAGGCATTACCTCTAAAGTGCTACATTTAAGGTGTATACTGACCACAAAAGGTGTAAGTATTTACAGTCACCGAAGAAGCTAAACGTGAGGCAACACTGATGGATGAAGTTTCTAGGAGATTATGATTTCTCCAACACCTACCACCCTAGAAAAGCTATGTAGTTAGGGGTGTTTAAAATAAAAAATCAAAACCAACCAAACCAACCGAAAACTGAACCAAACTTAACCGAATTAGGTTTGGTTCGGTTTTTGGTTTTTCATTTGAAAAAATTCAGTTTTCGATTTTTTGATTTTTTTATTTGGTTAACTGAAACTGAACCGAAAAATTGAAAAAATCAATTTTGTTAACTAAACTGAATTGAAAAAATTGAAACTATATATATATATATATAATTTTATTATTCAATCACTACTTGTTTAGTTTCATTTCTCATTTTTTTTTATTAAATTTTTTAAGTCTAAGATAAATAAATATAAATTTTCAAACAATGTAAATGTTAATGTATTTTTAAATTTTTGGGATAAATAAAAAGAAATTTTTGATAAGGTGAAATAATCGAGAAAAAAGGAAGTAACTAATATATCAAAATAGTTATTAAAAATTCTATACTTTATAAATAATATAGATATTAATATATGACATATAAAAACATGAATAGTTATGATACAAAGAAGAAAAAAAAAGATATTTATTCTAAACTGAAACGGTACAATAGCTTAATTTTTTAATTTTATGAACTAACACACATTACATATAAAAAAAATAGATGATTATGATTTAAATAGGAAAAAATGTTATATTAATTTTTTTAATTAATTAATTAAACTTATTTATTATAGGTTATATTGATGAGCAAAATTAAAATTTCAACTTAAATTGCAAACTAAAGGATAAGGGATTGAATCCTATTTAGCTATTCATTTCCTATGGTAGTACTAGTAGCATATTGCATTTGCTGGTCAATAAAGATTTTATCTATACTATTATAAAAATAATGACCATTTGTGTCTAAAATAGAAGTTATTTTTGTTCATTTTCATAATTTTTCCTTTTAATTATTTCAACAATAAAAATTAATAATATAGTTTGAAGGATAAATTGAGAATTCAACAGACAAAAGATAGTTTGGATGCAAATTTTATCAATATTTCATAATCATCCTTTGCAAATGATGATTTAATAAGGTTATAATTGTATTTTTCACAAAATTTACAAATTTTCATTCTATATTATGGTGTTATTAGATCAATTAACTACTTAAATTTAGTAGATTGAGTTTCAAATTTAATTCACTATTCGATCTTAACAATTACGGTTTGAATATGCAAAAATCCCATGCAACAGCTTTGGAGATTATAAGCTAATAATTTTAGCACACTCAATGTGTATACTAAAATTTTTATAACAAAAATAATTAAAATATTTATTTATATTCTTAAATTTATAATATTTTAAATGTATTTATTTATAATAGATAAATTATAATTTGATCAAAACAAATATTTTCCATATAGGAAAAAAAAGTAATCTAAATCAATATTTTCACCTAAAAGTAAATATTTTTATCAATATACTTTTATTAAATAAATTTTTTGTTACTAAAAGAATAAGAAACCCAATTCAAATTTTTAATTAAACAAACTTTTATAATACTTTTTTGGTACAAAAAACAATTTTTTTTCCCTAGTTCGGTTTCGGTTAAAATCAAAATGAACAAAACAAGTGTGGTTTAGTTTCGGTTATGGTTTTTTAAAAACCAAAATTTTTGGTTAACTGACCAAACCATTTGGCTCAGTCGATTTTAACCGAATGAACATCCCTAAATGTAGTTGTCGATGCATTGAGCCAGAAAGCTGAGTTAGCTCATCTACAAGCAACAAGAACATCCGAAAGCCGAGAGTCAGGTTTTGTGCTAAAATTAAAGTAACATGCTTGGGTTGCTAGAAGAAAAATACAACTAGAACTGTATAACGAGATACGACAAGCTCATGCTGGAGATGAAGGGATACTAAAACAAAAGGAAAAGGTTAGAAGTGCCGAGGGATCAGAGTTCAATGTTGATAATCAAGGTAACCTTCTATTCCAAAAAGGATGTGTACTTGAAGAAGTTAAGGGAAACTTGTTAAAGGAAGCACATAAAACAAGATATATGAGACATTCTAAAAGAGCAAAAACGTATCGAGATTTAAAGAAGCAGTTCTAGTGGAACAAGATGAAAAGCAATATAGCAGATTATGTGAAAAAATGCCTAACTTGTCAGATGGAGAAAGCAGAACACCAACAATCGTCTAGGCTATTGTAGGTGCTCCTAATTCCTTATTGGAAATGGAAATAGGTCACCATGGATTTTGTTATTGGTCTGCCAATAGCCTAATGAGGATACGTTAGTGGGTTGTAATAGATCGCTTAATCAAGTCTGCACATCTTCTGCCAGTTGGAACACACTACTAGGTTGAAAAATTAGCAGAGATGTATGTCAAGAAAAGTTTTGGACTACATGGAGTCCTCATCAGCATTATATCATATCGAGATTGAAATGTACATCAAAGCTTTGGAAGAGTCTACAAGAGCACTTGGGAACAAAACTTAAGTTCAGTTCTATTACCTATCCACAAATAGATGGACAATTAGAATGAGTTATACAAATTTTGGAGGGTATGCTAAGGGCCTGTGTACTAGACTTTGGAGAAAGTTGGATATAACTCTTTCCATTTATTGAATTTGCCTATAAAAATAGCTCTTAGTCAATAATTTAGATGGAATCGTACGAAGCCCTGAATAGTAAGAAATGTCAATCTCCAATACACTAAGATTTGGAAGAACACAAAGGAAACATTAATCAATCTCAAAGTACTATAAGACTTGGGCTAATATAAGAGACAATTGAAAAAGTGCAAGAAATCAAACAGAAAATGAAAGTGGCACAGGATAGACAGAAGAGTTACACGATACTCGGAGGAAAAATCTAGAGTTTGAAGTCGGAGATCAAGTATTTCTCAAAGTTTTTCCAAGAAAAGAAGTCAAAAGAATTGGTAAAGGTCAAAAACTTAGCCCGAGATATGTTGGGCCTTATGAGATATGTGAATGGATAGGACCAATTGCGTATCGTCTCATGTTACCCCAAGATCCCAAAGGAATACATAATGTCTTCCATGTGTCGCAACTTAAAAACTACTATTCTAACCCTTCTCACATCATATCACCTAAATGCATGCAATTGAAAGATGATCCAATGTATAAAGAGCAGCCCATACATATCTTAGATCAATAGGTTCGAGAGCTCCAAAATTGGAAGATTCCCCAGCTGAAGGTATTCTGGCGCAACCATAACATTGAGGAAGCAACATAGGAAACAGAAGATCTCATGCACCAACAATATCCTAAACTCTTCCAAGTTTTAGGTGAAAATCTTGGGACTAGATTTTTTTAAGGGGGGGAGTTTGTAACATCCCTAGGGTTTTTCTTGATTTGTATTATATTCATCGCCATTATTCTATTTCAATGAATTTTACTTAATAATTATTTGTAAGAGGTTCATGGTCAACTTATAATTTTAACAAACTTGATTTCATTATATTTGAAACTTTTGGTGCCAACTTGTAATTTTAGAGGACATAATTACACCAAATTAGGGAAATGTAGGGTTTGCATGGAAGGCCCTAAGTCAATTAGGGTTCAACCCAAATTCTAAATAACTAGCAAGACTCAATTGAAGATAATTGAAACTATTTAGGGAAAATTTGAAAATCCAAAAAACCTCAAATTATAAAACTTGGCAAATTGTAGAGTGAACTTTTTTGCTTCATTTTCTTCTCTCGTAATCCCCCACAACTACCACTGGCGATCTTCCCAAGAAGTCATTTTTTCTCAAAATCACATAAATTAAAATGTTTTCCACACCACCAACTACACTCACACACCACATGCATAGCTAAACAGGTAGCGCATCACTAAAAACAATAGGCTAAAAAATTGGCAACGGCGAACCTTAACAAGTATGGTGGAGCTACAACCAAAAATTGGTTTTGAGTAGAGATTTTGGAAGCTCTTGATGCGGAGAAGATGAACGCAACCTTGCATGAGTTAGTAGTGCAGCGGCAGTGATGGAGAACCGTGATCAGGGCACGCTAGTGAGGAAAACCTATTCGAACTATTGAGCTTAGTTAACCATGTTTCTGGTCGTGAAACTTTAATTTGATAGTACCATTAGACTTAGGGGCTTGAGAGGAGCATTTTGGTGATAACTTTAGGTTACTCCAGCTACAACGAATGATGGCAACGCAGTGGGGGTGGTCTCGATTATTGAGGTCGAGGTTTTGATTGGGTAATTCATGGGTAAAATAGTTAGAAAGGATTTGGTTATATATATACATGTTATGTTGTATTGTTTATACCTTGTACCCTAGCATGAATGAGTTATCATATATTATATATATGCTTGGACCATGTATGGATGGAATATTATAATTGTGGTCCCAGATATGTTGTACTATATGCCAAATTGGGATTTAATGAGTTTAATAAGAAATTAAACCTTAACTTGTGATTTTAGGACTTAAACGATAATTGTTAAGGTTAATTATGAAGAATTAAGCAATTATTGCGATTCTAGGTTAATATCGTGATAAGATTATGTAATTAAGGGCTAGCTTATATTCTAATAAGTGAAATCAATATGAAACCAAGATTTATTTTGGTGATACTGATTTTATTAGCAATTATTGGGACGACAGTGCTGTTTATGCATTTAACTATCATGTTAATAGGATAATTAGTGATTTGGATTATGATAAACATGATAGTAATATGTTAGGAGTCAAACATGGATTTTGACTATAATTATGCTTTTTTAGATAGGTGACGAAGAGATAGGTCCCGAAGACCAATGAACTACTATTTTTGGGTGTATTTCCTAAAATAACGAGGGTGAGGGTCTTCCATTTTGGCCTCATTATACCTATCTATTCTTGTGGCACAACCCCTATAAGGGTTAATTTGCTTGGTTGCACTTGCTAGCACTTGCTTGAATGGTACTTGCTTGTTTTATTGAAATTTATACTTGATTTTGTACTTGCTCATAATCGATTACTTAATTTGTATACCCTTGTGAGAGTTAGTACCTATTTAACTTTGTTGAGTTGTTCTTGTTTGTTCTAGTACCCAAACTCCCCTCTGCCTTCATCGGTACTTGTTAATATTTAGTACTTATTTCTGTCTTAAATTATTATCAGATACTTTGCCAACATACTCACTTGTTTGTATCATGTTATCTAGCCAATTAGCTTGATTATACTTGTTAGTCGTTCCTATATTATCTCATCGACAAATCCAACTATTTGATTGGTACTTGTTGAACTTGATTGGTACCTATTATATTTGTTGTACTTGCGTGGAAATAGTGCTTGGGCTAAGAGCCAATTCTATACAAAATGTTAGGATACATGGGACATGCCTTGTAGTCTACTTGGGTGTCCACGACATGCTAAGTAGCCTACTTAGGTACCAACTCTACGCTAAGCAGTCCGCTAAAGTATTCACTATGTGACACATAGTTCGTATGGGCAGTACGCCATACAATCCAGATGGGAACACCAATTGTAAGCTAAGCTATCAAGCTTTGGAAGTACTTGTTTGATTGGTATAAGGTGAATCGATATGTATGTCTTGACTCATTCTGTTGAAATGCATATAATATAAGCGTTTACTTTCCCTTACTCATTCTTGCTTGATTGAAATATGTTCTTGAAGCAATAAGGTAGAAAATTTTTCTGTTTGCTATTCTCGTTCTTGCATGAATCATAACTGTAATTGTATTGCTTGTTGAGCTTTAAATCTGTTAAGAAATTCTCTTTCCTTGATAGATTTCTATTACTACTGATATATTACCCCTTACAAAGTCCATTAGACTTTCTCCTGTTTTCCTTAATTTTGCAAATAGGATTGAGTAAGAATGAAAGTTCATAGCACAAAGAGATGCTTCTTTTGTAATAAACTAGGTGTGCTCATGTATATATAGGTTATCAGAATGTTATATGTGAACTTAGAGATATTAAGATATATCAGGGTTGATAATGATACCTTGAGGTTGTACATATATTTTGTTGAACGTCTAAGAAAAGACTCTTGACACGAATACTAATGTTTGTAGTAATAGTTGATATGAAATTTCTGCTGCTTTTGGTATAATGACATTTGAAAGAAATTTTATGGTCTATTGATGGTATTACAGGTTCAGATTTAAGATTAAATGATTTTTGATATCTTAGCTTGGGGTTACCCTGAGTAGGGTGTCACACAACCTCTCTTAGTATGTTATCTGCCAATAATAACACCATAGTACTGTAAGTTTTCACCATAAACTCGTCCTTCTCCTTGTCTGTTAGCGCTTCTGGGGGGAAATCTTTGCCCTTTAATGCTCTCTGTAGACCTTGTTGACATAAAAGAGTGTGAGCATTCATCTTCCACAACCCAAAGTCATTCTTCCCATCGAACGTCTCTACCTTATACTTCATAGCGGACATCTGATCAATCCTAGCTCTCAATACCAATTTGTTGTAAATTGGAACGATCAAATCCTAACTATGAATATAATAGTAAAATAATTCAAAGAAATTTGGCAATAAGATTTAATATAGTTTGACGATATGCCTAATCCACCCAACAAAGAAAAGAATTTATTAATCTCAAATCAAGATAGCAATTACAAATTTTTGTCCCACAAATCTCATGTGAACACTTAACACCCTCATTCTAAACTCCGTCTCAAGAAACTATCCCAAACATAGTCTAGAAACCCTCGTGTTATGTCTCTCATAATTTATCTCAGAAGAAACTAATTAAATATACTACAAAAGTAAAGTCCTAGACCAACTAGACTTCCAACACGCGTTGTGGCATGCATGATTTTGCCTTGCGCTGAGAAAGTGCCAAAATAATTTCTTATCGCATGCCCTATCGCGGACAACTTGCACAAGGGCAGAGTATTCCAGTATGCCATGCGCCCAGATGTGGCAACCTTGTGCTTGAGTGCATGTCACACCTAGCAAATGCATAAATTTCAATAGCACCTGCACCTGGGCATGCAACGCTAATTTAAGTTGCCCTGTTTCACCTGCCTGTATGCCCTACATGCACATCCTCGCACCTCGGTGCATGGTGTTCTACCAATGTGAACCAAGTCGTGCTCAAGAGCCTAATTCTACGGTTTATGTCCGTTTTGCTCCATTTTTTTCGGTTCTTGTCAATTTGACCCAAAATTCAAGGCAAAATGATGCAAACCAATTTATCGTACTCCACAAACTACAATCAAAAGTGAAATAAATTTATTATATTAAATTAGAAAAATTTTGTGAATAGTATTAGCCTACATGTGGCAACATTAAATTGAATCTTAAAGGCACAACTCAATAAGAATCAACTTGTTAGTAGACATGCTATTCTTATCTCAATGACTGCTCTGACTTAAAATGCCTTAGTGAAAAAATTACGAACTTCATGATCAACACTTACCACTAGTTGATTAAAACAAATAGTAATAGTCATTGGTGAAAACATTGACCTCCCATAGGCGAAGTTTAGAGTAATTGACGGCAAAATACACCCTAATAAACAGGCTCTCATTGTTGCCAACAGGTGGGCAAATTGGCTCAATCTCATGAGGAGACATCCTTAGCTCACTAGCAAGTTACAGTGCTCCTTGAGCATATCAGGCACACCTACCCCCACCCCTTATGCTGCTTTCACCTTCCTTAATCCCTTTGCCTAACAGACCACACCTTTCACATAATCACCATCACTAGCTAAGAATGTAGCATGGGCACAGCTAATTGCATTTTCCGCTCTAATAGCGTATGTTGCATTTCTGGTAGCAGAGATGGCTCGACCTTTAGTTAAAAAAAGCAGCTGCCTTAAGCCTCCAAAATTTGGAGGCCTCCTATATGTATTTTTTTCTATATTTTAGGTCTAAAAAATAAAAGTATAAAACCAGAATTTTCTTTTTTACATTATAAGCTTAAAACAATTAGGTCTTAACTTTAGAATCCTCACTATGCATATAAAAATATTTATATATATTCATATATGTTTCAAACAATTTAGGCCTAAAAAAAGTATAAGACCTTTAATTTAAAGGCCTAATTAGTTAAACTTACAATAAATAATTAATTAAAAATATATAAATTTAAATATTATTACTTTTGATTCTCCTAAATATCCACTATCCTTTTAATTCTTATTCTTTTACTTATCAAAACCCTATCTGATTCAATCTTTTTTCAATACTAATCACTAAATAATATGAGCATTAATTCTCTTTTACCACATATCAAGGTTTTATATTTAAAATTTATTTTTCTTTTTTTGAAATAAGTTTCTCAAAATTAAAATTAATAAAATTTGCTGACGTCTTAAAAATAAAATAAAATGAGTTAACTGCGCTATTAATTGAAAAAGAAACCAATTATTTAAGTATAATTAATAATTTTGTATCTCAAAAAAGTTAGAGAGTAAAATTTAGATAATAATAATTTATAAGAGAAGCTTTTTTTAATATATATATAAAATATGAAATGATTATTAGAAAGACATGTGTTTTAAAAAATTAAATTTTTAATATATATTAAATGACTCATTTTTATGTTTGGCCTTAGGCCTCTAATTGTATTAAGATGGCCTGTCTGGTAGTTGGGATGACAAGTTCAGGAACCATTTGACTAAAAGTTTCTCAGCAGAAACAAGAATAATTTTTCTAAGCAAATAAGTGGTCTTATGGCAGGACAAGCGGATCCACTGAAATATAGAGGTGCCTGAAAGCTTCCGGAGGAAGTTACATGGAAATGTAGGTTCTTTTCCATATGCATACTTTATAGCAGCACACATAAATAGAGATAGAATTCGGAAGAAAGGCTTGCCACATTTCAGAATTTCATGGTAATGGATGAGAAGGGTCTCCAAGAAGCAAAATCTGCTCACAGTATTAACCTTCTGGTGGACTAGATGACAAATCAACCACTTAAACGGAATTCAAGCTACTGCTTTTTTATCCCAACGAAGACAAATTGAGAGTCCTTACACGCCATGCAATGACTTCACCTTTCTTGTTTGTTTATCTATTGGTAACCATTAAAGAATATGTGCAGCGTCAGCCATTAGTAGTACCTTCCAATCTTGGTTACTTTCGATCGCATTCAATGGAAAAGTGCTAAAATAAAAGCATTTTCCATGGCGAGCAATGATATTAGTAAATTTCTTGGATTTTCACTGATTTAAAGTGTTTCCAAATATGACTAGAAAGCCGCCACGTGGCAAGAATTAATTGCATTGCTCACAGTATGACACAATGAATTCATTGCTCTCCTACCAATAACAAGAAGCAGGAAAAAGTGATGATTGACAGGTGAAGCCATACCAGTCTTTCAGGAATTCACACAGAACTCCCTATGCTGCTTACTGATGCATGTCTTTCCTTATTTGAAATTCCACATTTTTGGACCTGCGAACAAGCTAGAATCATATAAGCTTCCACATAACAGCATACTTCTATCTATATTTGCTGCAACTACATATTACTGATATATGTTATATGTCCCCATGCTCTTCTCACCAGATAACTTTGATTTACCTTCCTTATATGTACACTAGCATTAGCACTTGAATATTTCACATATAATCGTTAAGTTCTTGTGTCTATTTATTTTATTATCAAATTGAGGACTTAACAAATAATTTTATTGTTAAAAAGTTATAGTTCTCTTACTAATCGAAGAAAATTTGGAATTGTGGGAATACAAGTTGAAGAATTGCAAAAAGGGACAAATTTGGCACAAGTTGATGGGAAAGGTGGCAAGACTGCTATTTATTTTAATTAAAGACGGGAAAAAAAGTCATTTTACTTTTTCTATTTCTTTATTTTTCGGGAAAACTCTATTACCCAGTATAAATGGATCTTTCAAACATTTAATAAAAGTTTTGATTTGATTTCTTTATTGAAGACTAAAAGTTCCATGAGAATTCCAATTCGAAGAAAGACAAAGATATCATAATCGTTTAAAAATAAAATTTCTTCTTCTCCGTTTAAT
>JACGDI010003540.1:184880-210104 GCA_014898725.1 Jacaranda copaia | reverse complement strand
CCCCCCCCCCCCCAACTTTATATATTATATATACACTAAATTTAATAATAATTATTTTTTTAAAAATTTTAGTAATAATTGTTACTAAAATCTTTACTTATTTCAATTTACAAAGCCCAAACAATTTTTTGGCCTGCATATATAACTAAATAATTATATGAGGACAATTAGGACCATTAAGACACTTCTATTTTATTTATTTAAAAATATATTTATTAGGATTTAAACAAATAAAAATTATAAGAACTTATAAAACAATCAAAATATTTCTTTTTTAACTTCAACAAGATTGACATGTGACTGGGGATACAGATGAAATGAGATGATTCATGATTAGTTCACACTCAACACGATAAAAGCTTGAATTTGGCTTGATCTTTTCGAGCTTGAACTTGTCAGTCAAGTGAGTTAAGCCAAGCTAAATAATTTTCAATTCGAAAAGCTTGTAAGCCTAAATGAGCTTTTTTATTTTATATATATATTTACAGTCTAAGATCACATAATATGACCCATAAAGACAAATATGTAGTAACAAACAATAATAATATTTTGTTTTTATTTTTATATTATTTGAAAATTTTATAATTACATATTTTGTTTTGTGCCTAAATAAACTCAAGCTAATCCAAGCTTATACGAGCTCAATCTCATTCAAGCCTATACGAATCTAGCTTTTTAGCTTCCCCATGGCGAGCCTTATTGAGTTCACAAGCCTTATCGAGCTGAGCTCAATAAAGCTCAACCGAGCCTTCATCTATTCAACAAGTCGTACTCAATCAAGCTTAAGCTTGCAAGTTAATTGAAGAACTAAGCTTGAGCCTAATAGATTCGAGCTTAGCTCGACTCATTTACACTCCTACACAAGGCAAAGGTAAGTGAATATACCTTTTTAGATTTATTTTTTTTATCTTTAAAATGTGGTTTGTTGATCCTTTTTATTTATCTCTTCTCTTTACTTAAAATAATATATATAATCTTGATTCCATAATTCTATAATATATTTTAGGTGTTTGTTTATATGCATTATAATTTATAGAATATATTTTACTAATTTATTTGTATCTTTCAATTGAAAGTAAACTAAATTTAGACGTGCTTTTAGGTCCCCGAGATAAGAATAAAATTAAATGTATATTTGAAGCGTTATTCTCATAGATATGAGTAAAAGTCCTGACATTGAAAAAGATATTGCTAAAATATTTTATTGTTGATTCGGCCATTGATAAATTTGTATTCATCCTTGTCAAATGTTATTTGATAATTCTATTATAAACTAATTCGTTACTCTAAAATTATGATGAATTCTTTCAAATAAATTGATGCATGATGTTCTCCCATAAAATTAGTAGCTTTTAAGTTTTTTGTTCTATTGTATTTTTTTTTATTTAATTGTCTGATCAATAGTCAAGTTTTAAACTGTTGATGAATGTTGAAAAAGAGAATTTGATGATTAGTTGACAATAGAAGAGTCTCGATTTAATAATTCAACAATAATAAATTGTTTAATTTGTGAGTAGAGTAGAAATATACTTGTTTGTCTTAGATAATCTATTGAGTGGTATAGCCTCATCTATAATTTAGTTAATTCATACAAGAATATAGTGAATTGAATAATTTAGGGATTTGATAGTGAGTAATTCAAAAAATACCCTGCAGTTGCATAAGACTTAAGACTGATAACTTATTATTAATTTCATATGAAGGAAATAATGTAATCAATCAATTCAATTGATAAAATCATAATTCTAAGCTTCCACATCCTAATAGAAAACTCAATCAGTGTACTTTTCCTACCACTACAACAAATTACACTTTTAATAACAACTAATTTCATTATTATTATAATACTGAAATTCATTACCAAAACTATTGATAACGAATTTTTCATTACTAAAGTTTCGTGTGTTAAAGCCCGTCACAAAAAGTATTGTAACAAAAATTATATTTTGTTATTAATGATGACATTATGGTGACGAAATTTATTGTTACCAAAAGTTTCATTTTCGTGACAAAACAATGTTAATTACAATATATTTCTATAACATAACGAAATACCTAATTACCAAAACGGTGGTAGTTTTATCGCCTTTTATTTTTGTTGCCAATGTATTTTATAATAATATTAGTTATTTAATTTAGTTTTGTTACAAATTATTTGTGTAACAACATATTTGTTTACAATTAGTTAAATAATATTTTTATTTGAATAAGCTTATGATTACTAATAGAATATACAACTAACAATTTCGTTACAAAAGATATTAAGAGTTTTGTTACAATTAGTATATGCAACTATATGTTTCGTTATCAATGATTTATAACATTATAATATTTTGTTACAAATAAGCAATATATTTGTTACAATTAATTAATTTCTTGATTAAGAACGCTAATTATTTGTTATGAATTGGTAAATAATTCATTACCAATAAGTAAAATAATTCATTACGCATACATCAAATTAGTTTGATACGATTAAGAAAAGTAATAAACAAATTTCGTTACCAATAAATTATTTTTTTCTCTATTCAATAGCTAAATTTGGATTTGAAATTGCAAAAGAAATTAAAATTTGAAATATTCCAACATCCTAAATATAAATAATTTAGAGTCATTCCTTCAATAAACATAAGAGTAAGCACATCCATCCATCCATAGCCATAATACTAACCCCATCCATCTATCCCTAGACATAAATATAATTTCAAAACATTAATCACAAATTCAAGTTAGATACCAAAGCCATGATAACCAAATGGGTATATCAATCAAACAAAAGTGTTAAGTTTTGAAGAAGTATTATCGTTCAAGTGACAAAAGAGATCAACAAAACATCTTTGTTAATTCTCATCAACTTCATCGGAAAGTGGGCTACTTCCAACAATCTACAGAAAATGGTTGTACGACATACTATGAATATGAAGAACATCAAATTAGATATTACATATGTTTAACCAATCACTATACATGTATTTTTTCTTAAATTGGATAAGAATGGTACATAGGAAAAACAAAGGTTCAATATAACATCAAAAAAGCTACAAAACATAAGAGCCCAATTTATGAGAGGAAGTTGCAATAGCCAATAAAAGATTTGTATGATACCATCTCTTGTCCAACATAAACTACACAAAATATCAGAGAAAATAATGTTGAACAAAAAATGACATTTCATTGAAAATGGTAAAAAGAATGACATTTTTCAAGTTATAAATTATAAAATAAAAAAAAAACTAAAAATGAAAATAAAACTTAAAACAAACATCAAGTGGGGTTGAGCACCATGAATATGACAACATAAAAGAAAACTCAAGGCAAATAAGGGAAAAAATAATAAGAGACACTATTTAATTTTTTGTAAAGTACATAATTAAAGTTACATTAAATTAATACTAAAAGACAAAGAAAATTCAAAAAATCTCTATAATACACTCACTTACTTTTGTCCCTTTGTGTCACTATTGTTAAAGTTAAAATGATGAATTTAATTGTTTTCCGAGATCCAACAAGAAAAGTTAAATTATTTAAAATTAATGGACGTTAATTGCAAAATTAATATTTTAATTAATGTTAAAATAATATAATCTTTTAAAATTTAAATTCAAAAATATTATTATTAAATACTTTTAAATCAAGACACAAAAATGACTCAAGTCTTTGTGAACATGCATGATATTCAAAAATTTTAAATAAGACAAAGCCAATTAGTTAAAACTAACTAGTTAACTATGAATTTTTTAAATATAAAAACTAACTAAGAATCAAATGAGTTCAAAAATCAATGCCTCAAAAAACATGAAAAATCAATCCTAACAATCCTCAAAAACACAACAATCATTAAAGCAATTGTAGCTTATCCTTGAATGAAGCCCACAAACCAATATGATAATCCTATATGTGTTTAAATTATGCCGATATATCTAAACTTCTATATCAAATAGGGGTTTACATATTGTGAAGAATAAAGCATATAATCATATATTTGTATAATATTGTTTGGTTCTCATGCATAACTCAATAATTGCACCTTAATACTACTCCACGTAGCTACAGAAATAGAAATTAAGGCATAAAAGGTACAATTGCATATATTAAAAGAGTAAAGCAATAGAACATAGAAATTGTGTGAATTCAACCTTTAGCAAAGAGGCTTGAACTGTGTTTTTAATCTCTTCAGCTAAAACAAGCCTAATTAGTTGGCTAACATCAAGGATAGGCAACTAATTATGGATTGGTTTCTCTTTAACCTACCATATGGTATCATTGTCGGAAATTATGGAAATGAGCTAATTATTCTAAATTTAATGGCTCAAAATTTTCAAAAGAAATCTTTCGAATGATTCTACAAAATTCTGACAAAAGCTAAGTACACTCATATGAACTCAAAATTCATTGATGAGTACAAATTTTTGCAAAGATCCACCAGAAGAACCTCATACATAACAATGTAATTGTAGATTGAGAGGCATGATAAGAGGAAAGGGGAGTTCTGCATGCAAAGAGGAAAAACTATCATTGTCGGAGAACAATGTACCAGATAAAAACCAAATAATCAATTCAAAACAGTTGAACACTATTAATTCACATTATCTAAACAAATCAACTAACAATAGCCAAAATATGTTCACAGGGATAAAAAAAATGCAACTCTCTAGTAAATGAAATTGTCGATTCTAGATAACTGTACAAAGAATACCATGCACCAGTATTTCACAAAAAGGATAAAAAATCTAACTTTATGCTCATGAATGGTTTCAAAACCAAAAACAGAAACAGAAATGATAGCATCATACCAAAGATGCTGAAGGTATAATTTGTGGTAATGAAAGGAGTGTTGAAACTGAAGGAGATTTATTACTAATTACCATTCATTTCACTAAGTGAGACTGTGAGATAAACCTAAGTAAAAAGGAACCAAGAAAAGAAATTCAACTAATAATGAGAGACACTGCCATCGAGAATATTTTCCAAAATTGAGCGAAAATTAAGATCGATCCGCTCTTTGTGACTAAAAGAAGATGCAGATATCAAATCTGGAAATAACTCGGGTTAAAACCGTTTTCCCTGGGGTTAAAAGAGCTGCCATATAACAGATCAAACACCTGTTTACCAAATCTTCTGGTAGCCATGCACAATAAAAATAGAGATTTTATAACCATGAGGTCCCAAAAGAAGGGGAAACTCAAAAAATGTATCATTTACATAATTGACACAGAAACAGAGGACCACGGCTTTGCAGATTCTGGACTTGCAATTTCCAGCAGATAACACAAGATTCTGCCAACAAAAAACCAGGAGCAACGGTGACAGGTGAACGATGACTGAGCAGTCTCCGCCGGTTATATATCAGCAGGCGGAGCCAGTGTGAACAGTGAACGACAAGCAGTTAACGGTGAGCAGGATTTCAGGCGGTAAATCTGGTTCGAGAAGGGAAAAAAAATGGGAGAAACGTGTGAAATGCACTACGTTTGGGCAATAGCTTCAGCATAGTACCCGATGCCAAACAAAGCTTAAAAGTGATTTTATCTTTCAAACCCCAGTGGGCTGTAGCTGTGTGTCTCATTGCAGGAAGCAAAGTACCAATGCATCTTTTTCACACTTTTTTGTATTTTTTAAATGCTTTATTATTTTGTTTTCTTCACTTTTATATTTTATTGGAATTTAATAATAAAATAATTTAATATTTTTAAAAAAAGTAGATACTAAAAAAATTTTATCTGGTTTTTGCTTAGAGTTTTCAATTTGATTTTGTTTAATTTGTCAACCAAACTATGAAAAGTGCTATTTTTACTCAAACCTTATTATTATTATTATTAAAAAATATATTTCAAAAAGAATCAACTACATAATTTTATTTTTATGTTTAATAATATAATATATACTAATTAGCAAAATAAAAAATAATATTTAATTATATACTAGCTCGTAAGCCTTGAATCTAAATACAGACGGCTCGAAGTTGACTCGCATTAAAACTCAAGCTCGAGTCATCTTGACTTGAGCTCGAGTCAAGCTAGCTTGAGATTGGTTTGTGAGACTCGTAAGTCCACATGATTCATATGCACCCCTACACTGGGCAACCATCGCCCAATAGCCGAAGAAAAAGGAATCAAGTAAATGGATTTATTCTAATTCTTTATTTCTTAACAGAGGAGGGGAGGGCTAAGTTTGGAGGGGGATAAAATTTTTGAAGGGTGTCAAAATAATGAGGGAGGGAATTTTTATTTGTGCAATTATAAAAGTATAAAATTATTATAATATTCTCTAGTTTTCCTATTTACATAATTATTAAAATATATATTTATTATGTAACTATTTTTATTTATATAATTATTAAATATATAATTTTTCAATTGGAGAGAAAGGTTTCAAAAACTGATGGAACTATCAAAATGAAGTGAAAAATATTTTGTCGTGGAAATAAAAAAAATTTCAGCTGATAATTAGTTTTACCTGGTCAAATTTTGTAGGCTTTTCATATATTTATATTATAGATTCACCAATCTTTAGACATAATTGTCATATCATCAAATTTATATTGTAAGTTGTTATTGTTTAGAGAAAAATATTGACTTAAATTTGTTGAATGGTCTTTCATTCAGTATTATAAGTCTCACACCTAAAGTGTGAGGTCAAAGGTCCGAACCTTAATGAACTCCATATTTGAGTTAATTTAATTCAAACAATATAAATCAATGCATTCTAGTTGAATCTGATAATTGTTGAACTCTATCAAATTTTTAAGATTTTAATACTTTATGTAGGTTAACTAAAATTATGAAGAAACTAAAATCATAAGTTACAATATTCACGATAAGTTTTAAGTTAATGCACCTTTCAAATATTTATGAATCCAACTATTGAGGCATAAATAATAATAATAATAATGATAATAATAATGATAATAATAATAATAATAATAATAATAATAATAATAAAAGCTAACCACGAGTCCAAGTTTTATTTTAATAATGTTTATTTAATTATAGTATTAAATTTTGTTTATTTTTAAAATTTTTAAGTTCAAACTTAATTATTCACTAGTTTGTTATATATAATTTTGATTCATATCTTGATACTTATAATTTTATATAATACAATTTTAAAAACTTTGATTTTACGATAACTATTGAATATTGACATTTAGTTTATATAATAATTTTAATTAATAAAAATATTCTCTATTATTAATATTTTGGCGTTTAAAATTTATAGAGTTTTAAGACTTTTGGATTTAGATTTTAAGTTTTATATTTAGAAAAATGTTATTAGTTTTCTAAATTAATAATAGTACAAAACTACAAAATAAAATTATGAAATGAAATATCCATCTTATATAAAAGTTGTTTAGGTGAGTTTATAAGTTTTTATAATCTTTTTAAGAAAAGAGCTTATAAAGATTCTAAAATAAGATGTTAGAAACTTATAAACTCTTTTTAAAAAGTTAAGCAGTTCTTTCTTTATTTTTAAAATCTTAACAAGCTTCTTGAACTTTAATCATATTATTTATGCAAATAAAAGTATCGTGTGTCCCATTTACAATGATAAATTTAATATCATTGTTATGGAAATATTATGTGTCTATCTTACGCAATTAGATAAGATATCAATAATGATTGTAATCATGAGAAAAATTCAATTGTTGGGCACCTTATAAATTAGTCAATTCTAAGAAATTAATGGAAAATTAAATGCCTAACAAAAATAATGAGAGTTTTCTAGTATATGTGTGGTTGTAGAAGAAATAATGATAGTTTTTAGTACATCAGTGGTTTTAGGAAAAGTAATAAGAATACTTTAAAATATAAGTGTTTATATGAGAAATAATGATAAGTATTAAATCAATAAGTGGTTGTTTGAAAATCATATTACAAATTATAATTTGATTTAATTGAATATATGCATAAGTGAAAAGGGTAAATTTTTTACATTCAAAAATTGGAATCATAACTACTTTTAGTATACATGAATTTTCAATTTTATCATGTTATCTTTGGATTTGTTATATAGAAAATTAAAGCATGAAATTTCTCAAATCACATCAAGTAACTTCTATTTTGTAAATAACAAAGGCTTTCTTTTTATAATTGTATAGTGGTTATGGAATTCATCTATACTTAATTCAAGTTTTATTAATAATTCATTATATTTAATTATAAATAAACTCTAAACTAACACTTTCTCTACATTATACCATATCATGATTGACTATCTTTAATTTACATTGCCAAATCACCTAGTAAATGAATG
The DNA here is from genome assembly GCA_014898725.1 of Jacaranda copaia. Lineage (NCBI taxonomy): Eukaryota > Viridiplantae > Streptophyta > Magnoliopsida > Lamiales > Bignoniaceae > Jacaranda > Jacaranda copaia. The sequence continues at coordinate 201,854 of JACGDI010003540.1, read as the reverse complement.
TACACATAGTTGAAAGGAAAATTGCATTTTTAGTCCCATAATATAATTGTGCCTGTACTGTTGGTCCCAAAAATTAATACTTAACCATTTTTAGTCCAAATTTTATAATTTTTTAAGCATATCTTAAGTAGTTCTATCAAATTTGATTAAATAATTTAATTAAGTAGAAACAAAATAAACAAAAAATTAGAAAAAATAAAAATTAAACCCACCTCTCAAATAATATAACTTTATAATTTTAAATTACATACATTATAGTATTAATAAATATATTTAAAATAATTTAATAATAAAAACTAAGAAAATTTAATAATTTAAACTACCAATATAATTTTGATAAATTTGAATAAATAACTTTCGATAATTTAATCATTTTAATATAATATTTATCATTTTAATCTAATTTAAATTATTTTGAATAATATAATGAAATAATTTTGAATACTAAAATACATAAAAAAATTAATTATTTTTAATAATATTAAATTAATACTCAATATTAATGCTTAAATTAATATTTAATGAATTAGTTAAAAAAATAAATAAACTAATTTTTTAATTGAAAAAAAAAAAGGAACTCTTCTCCTCTTTCTCCTCCTCCTCCCCAACAGCCCCCATCCTCGACGCCCAACCCCCCCTCCCCGAAACCCCCAACCAAGTAAGCCCCCAGCAGCCTTACCCCACCACCCACCTTCCTACCAATCCCCTAGCAACCTACCGCCGCACCTCTCCTCTAGCCCCCTATTCTCACCCCATAGCCTGGCTAGCCATGGCTAGTAGTTGATGGCCAATGGCTACCTTGCCATGCTTGGTACTAGGCAGCCAACGGTTGCTAGTGCTAGGCCGCCAACAGCTGCTAGGCTAATAATCTGGTCATGGCTAGCCACCTATTAATGGCTGATCTAGCCACCTGGCCAAGTGGCCGCTAGCCTTGGCCAGCTGCCCAAATTTAGGTGGGGGTGGGGGTAGTTGTACATATATCTATTTATATATGTGTGTATATTTATATATAAGTAATATATATGTATATGTATATGTATATATATCTATGTATATGTAATATATACTATTTTAAAATATTTCTTATGGAGAACTTTTGTTGCATTAGAAATTTAGGTTTTTGTTAATTCTTTTTAAAATTTTAGTGAGGGTTAAATAGATATTTCATATTTTGTGGTTCTTTTTATAAATTAACCAAATTTCTAAGGTCTGTGGATAATTTAGGCATTCTTATTTTCAACAGTTTTTGTTAATATTGATGATGGAGGATTGAAAATGCTTAAAAAATTATGAAATTTGGATTAAAAATGGTTAAGTGTCAGTTGGGATCAATAGTGTAAATGCAATTATATTATATTATGGGACCAAAAATAAAATTTTCCCCATAGTTGTAACATATAAACTCCTATTTAGGGAAAACTGCATTTTTTTTCTCATTGGATAGGGGGTTTGCACTTTCGATTCCCAAATTGACACTTATAGGATCAAAATTTTAATTTTTTTAGCACATTTGGAACAACATCTCAACCTCTATTGATGTTTGGAAAAAATAATTAAATGAAAAAAAAATAATTACCCAACAAGCCCAAAATTTTGATTTATTTATAAAAATCCCACAAAATTTGAAATGCCCAATCAACTTTCATTAAAAAACATTTTAAAAAATAATTAAAAAAATATATAGCACAAAATCCTCATAGAAATTAAAAATTTTATATATCAATATAAATATATATAAAATAAATATCAATAAATATATATAACCAACCCCCTCCCCAACCCCACACCACCGGCCATGGCTAGCGGAAGGAGGAAAAAAACTATATATATATATATATATATGTATATATATGTACACACACATTTTTACTTATTTATTTGTTGTTAATTATAAATTTTAATCAAATTAGCATAAATTGATTTTTTTACTTATGTTATTTATTTAATATCATTATATTATTTTGTTTAAACTAATTAAAAATATTTATTTATTTAAAATTATTAAAATTATATTGTTAGGATAACATTTTAGATTTTATTTTTATTTAAATTATTTACTTTGATTAATATATAAATTTAATTTTTTTATTTTATTTTTAGATTATTTATTTTAATTAATAGATAGACTTAATTATATTTAACTACATTATTTTAATACTATAGCATATTTAATTCTCAATTATGAAATTATGTTATCTAGGATAAAAGATATTTTTTTTAATTTTTAGTTTTTTAACTTTTAATTAATAAATAAATTCAACTCAATCTAATTAAATATTTTAGATTATATTTATAATTTTAATATTATTGAGTATTTAATTTTAAATTATAAAATTATGTTAATTAAGGAATTAAATTGCTTACTTTTCCTTTTAATGTTTACTTATTTATTTAATTAATAAATAAATTTAGCTAAATCAAATTAAATTACTTTAGATATGCTAATGATTTTAAATTTTTATTTTCTAATTCAACTTGAATTTAAAGGTTACATACAATTTAAGATATTTTACTAATAATAAAATATATTTAAATTTATTTTGAGTAATTTAAACAATGTAAAATTACACCCCCCCCCATGGTATAAAAGATATAATAAATAGTTTTAAGGGTATTTTTATCTAAAAAATAACTGAAACGGTTTTCGATGGTCATTTTTGAATTTTTACATAAATTTTTGGATGACATTTGTAAATTTATTAATGAATGCTCATAATTCTTCAAATGTTTTAGATGGAGAAAAATACTAGGGGAACATTTTAATTTATTTTGATTTATTTATGATTAAGACAACTTTTAGGGACTTTTATGCAATTTATGCAAATAAAAGGGTCTTGCGCGAGAATTTCACGTGCCACTTTCTATCCAAAAACTAATGAAAAGTTAGACGGTGTCCCAAATGTAACACCCCTAGAATTTCTACCATTGGTGACAATTTATTTACTAATATTTTCCATTTTCATGAATTTTGATTTATTATTTTATTTTAAAAGTATTGAGGAAAATTTGTAATTTTCAAAAACTTGATTAGAAATCTTTTGAAAGTTGTGTGGTCTAAATCGCTAATAAATAAAACTCAATTGAACTAAACCTAACAATGTTGGGTTTGCATGGAAACTTCTTGGTCAACTAGGGACCAAGGCGAATTTCTTCATGTTGAGGAGACCTAATTGAATAACTAACAAAGTTGTTGGGGGCCAATGTACAATTTCACAACAATGGATTTTTAGATAACCCAACACCCAATTTCATCTTCATTTCACTTTCATTCATTCTTCTTCACCTTTCTTGCACCATCTTCTCTCTCACTCTCACCCTTATGGCAACCCTCCCAGGCTACAAAACTTCTCCACCCAAGCCTCACAATCACCTCCCCTCTCCACCAACGACCCCTAGCCACCAGATGCACACACCCAGCACCAACGAAACCCTATAATTTTGAAGAGTGGAAGCTGATGCAGCAGGAAGTGGTGTTTTCATGGCAAGGTAGCATTGAAGAGACATTCTTGATGGAGCTTCTGGGAGAACTGGACCTGGGCTTCACACCGATGACCTTGCATGGCAGTGTAACTTAGGAAAGGCAATGGGAAATGAAACTTTAGATGCAGTGGCAAAAAATGGGTGTTGAGGCTATGGGCTTTGGTTGAAGGTCATCCCAACCTCAAAACTGAAAACTAATCAAACCATTAGACTCAAAAGGACGAAAAGCAGCGAACGGTGGTAGTTTTGTATTTTTCGACAATGGGGCTCAGATAGAATCTTCCTTTCATCACAATGGTCGCAGTGGTGTGATCAGTTTGTGGTTTTAGGGTCTCAATTGTGCCCTTTGGGATAAAAACTTGGCATTAAGTTTAGGGCTTTGTACATTTTATTGTTCAAGGCTTTTATGCTTTTGAATACAACTCTAGATTGTATTTAGCCACAAATTGTTGTATGCATGAATAATGTTAAATTTTGGGGCTCGAATTTGTATCAAAGCTTGACAATCGAGGGTTTCTTAAGTTATTTGAGTAAGAAAACCCAAAAAATTAGAAATTTGGGACCTAAATGAAATTAATAGGAATGATTAAATATATGGACCATTTACTCTTATTTGGGATGCTAATATAAGACTAAATATGTAGATAAGAACTAGTTTGTGTTCTATTATTAAGATTTGATATGAAAATTGGGAATTATCGTGGTAATATTAACTTTATTAGCCATTTAAGGTGATAGTATTATTTAATCTTACAACTATCATATTCATCAATTGTTTAGTAAATTTGGGTTGTTAATGGCTTAGTTATGATTATAAGATTAAATGTGAATTTTGATTGTGAAAATATTATTTTGAATAGGTGACAAAATAGTGGGTCCCGAGGACCAATAAACTACTGTTTGTGGCAACTATTTTGAGAATACAGAGGTGAAGGTCTACCACTTTGGCCATGTTTGTTCTATTTGTTCTTGTGGAATGACCTCTATAAGGTTTCAATGCGCTTGTATATGTACATGTACATGTGCTTGTTATTGGAGATGTACTTGCTTGTGATCAACTGTTATCTGTTTATTGGTATGCATACCCCTGTGAGGGTTAGTTATTGATCACGCTTTGTTACGAGTTCATTCTTGTTTATTTTGGCTGCTAAAACTCCCAATTGTTATCTGTTAGTGTACTTGTTCCTGATTGTATTGTTGTACTTATTCCTGATCGGCACTTGTTATTGTCCTATACTTGTTCCTATCTTGTCTTGTTATCGAATGTCGGCAACGTGCTGGCATACTTGTTCATTTTGTACATGGCCATGATGGCATAATCATACTTGATAATTGTATTATTTTGCCTTGCTGGCATTTCTGTACGTATTATCCATTGCTTGATGGCTTACTTGTTCGTCTTGGTATTAACAATGCGCTAAGAAATACCCCTTGGGCAATTGCATCTATTGTACTCAATACTTCTACTTGTTTGGAGATTGTTTGACCATGGGCCTAATCGAGCAAAATGTTTGGATATGAGACAGGCTATGTAGTCCGCATGAGTATTAATAATACTCTAGGGATTTGTGGCACCCCTCTCGAGATAGCACTTAAGCTGAGGTGCCACTCCGTTCAGTCTTGAGTCTCACTCCATGTCTTAATATTTTGCTTGTCGCAAACAATAAGCCCATAAAAATTTCTCTTCAAATCCTTCAAGAACTGCTCAGTATTTTAATTTTACATATTCTAGGCATAATATCTAAATATGTATCGTTAACAAAATATATGCAATCCATAGGCCTTCATGGTCATCCATAGCATATCACAACATCTTCAAACCAACTTAACATACATGGAATCCTACATATGCAACCACAAGTCTAATTCATTACAAAATACATTCAAGCCTAGGGACCTCATTCTCCATCTACACCTATGTGACAGAAATTTGAATAATATAGGGAGGGCTAAGTCCTAAGGACTCAGTGAGGTAAAAAAGAGTTATAAGATTTAAAAAGAAAGTTAACAAAGTACAACTATCGATGAACAATCTAATAACAAGAAGGTCAATATGAATCAATAAAGTGAAATTGAGTTTAACAAATTGTTAATCATTTCGTCCTTATTGCACCTAGATCAAGTTATAATAGCAAGTATTGGGCGTTGGTGAGCATGAACAAGAATTTTCTCATCGCTCCACTACTCAAGCACTCAGCTTGGTAGGTAATAATTTGTTTTATGGCATGGTTGACAAAATACCAAATCCCAACACTCATAGTTCACTACCTCCAACTACGTGTAAATCAAGATTTTAAGTAGGTACTAGCTAGAAAGACCTATGTCCATTTGTCCGCTCCACTCAATTGTCTTCCGAACCTAGCCTCAAGCCTAAAACCCCCTAGGGCATCCCTTTGGGTGAAAACCGCCCATGGCATCCCATGGTTTGGAAAGATAAAATATAATGCCAACATATAAGAATTCAAGTTTTAAAATAATAACCATGAGTATAATCAAGTGAAATCTAGAAGAGGTCTAGCACTGAAATTTAGAGGTGCTAATGGGGACAGACTTAAAAGGAGCCCCTACTAAACATGCCTTGTCAACTAGTGTGACTCTTTGCTCTGCCTAGCACACATTTTACAGTACTAACCGAACAAGACATTTAAAAAAGTCAAGAATATAACAAGGCACAAGTTTGGAACAATCAGCATACATAATATAATATCGGCAAACAAGGCTATTTTGGGTTGCAAAATGAATTATCATGTAATACGAGGTCAGTTGGCAAGGCTGTGGGATACAAGGGACAAGAAAAGAATAATATAATATGAGTTCTAGACACCAGAACATAAGCAAGCAGTGTATACTAATAGAAATGAGAATTTAAAAAACATACCCTCACAAGGGTTCACAACAACATAGATACCAGATAATCACTAAGATTTCAGGAATTATATAGATTTCAAGAAAAATGGTACAGTCAACAGAGAACAAAAACCCCCACAAGGGTTATCAAAACAACAGATATTTACAATTGAGGCCAAAGCGGCAGACCGTAATAGGGGTACAACAATTAACGAGTAAGCTTAAAACAATAACCTAAACAGAAGACCTCACTTTAATAACATCGGAGATGAATTCAACTCTATTGATCCTTAGGGCTCAATCCTCCATCACCGATTCACAAGAGTAACTTTTCATTAAAATCCTTATTCAACCCTAACAATCACTAACATTCATAATCATACTAATAACAATCCAATTTGAGTAATAATTTAACTAATACATTAGTTAGGGTTTATTTCAATATTAAACATTCTATTTGCATCGCATATATAAATATTTATAGAGTTCATTTATACTGCCAAAATAATTCAACAAAATCTTTAATTTATATATATAACTCTATAACGATACCCAATATCAATTATAGCAATCCATTTATCGATAAAAATCTAAGTTTTCATTGCTTAAGTCGTGGTTACATAACATTAGGGTTTTATTCACTTAGTTATCTATATAACCTATAGTTTACATGAAATCATACCATTTTAGATTCACTAGACTTACTTAATTGATCGAGTGTATTCTATTCTTATGCATGGGTGTTCTGATCAAACGTTTCTATCATTATTTTCAATAATACAAGATTTTATGATGATCAAAATGTATAAACATATACATGCAATTACATACACCAACAATATCATTCTTATACCAATTTTTCACTAACAAGGCAGAATCTCAATGATCAGAACACATGCATGCAATCACCGCAATGAGATGAAGATTTTGTACAACATTGTTGTCATGCTGCCATCATCGTTCACCATCCGCTGCTGAAAAACTTCACCACCACCACTTGAAAAAGTATTTTAGCTTAATAAACCAAAGCCCTCAACCAATTTTAGCAAACAACATCAAATTGCCACCCAATTTTCGCTTGAAAATTGGTTTGCCACCTCACGCCACCACATTGGTTTGAGCTGAATTCCATCACCGTTGTTGAACTATTTTGAAATCTGAAAGCACCAACAAATTCCCAATGTTGAGTTCTACAAAGCCCACCTCTTGTTCTCATCAACCAATTGTTGGAGGCTTGCTCCCATCAACTTCGCCATGGTTTGCTTGCAGTCGCCATTTTCACCACCATCCGTTTGCCATTTCCAATTGCATGAAGGTGTTTCAAAGTGCTCAGAGTGATGTGAAAAGGGTGGTCAAGTAGGATTTAGGTTCCGGGGTTCGCCGAAGGTGACGCCAGAGATAGAGAATGAGAGGGTGCTTAGTGGGGAAGAAAGATAAATAGAGGGGTTGAATTGAAAGGTAGCTATTTATAGATTATGCCTTTTCCATATTGCAAATTGACCCCAATAGTTTATGTAACTTTTCAATTAAGTCTAAAAGGTTTTAATAAAAAATCAATTTGGCCACTAGAATTAATGAGCCTCACAATGGGTCCACTAGTCTACATAAATTAAATATTAACCCCTCATAATTCAACAAATAGTATGATCAAATCTTTTGTATTTATGTTTTGACCTATAAAACTTTAAAAATTCTTACAATAAAGCCTCTTTCCTTTATTTTTCGAGCCTTACAATCCAATCAATCAATATTTTGAATTTTAAATTCTTATTTTTCAAAAGTACTGAATTTCAGGGGTGTTACAGACTCCCCCCTTAAGAGAACCTAGTCCTAGATTCTCATTTGGGTACTATTTTGATCAGTAGAAAATAAGTAGATTCAGTAAATCAATCTATATTCTTTCTTCATTATAATCCGCCAGGATTGCTTTTTCAAGTCTCAATGCATCTCCATGCCTCTTAGAGGCAACATCTATCTTAACTTGTGTGCCTCACTACAATCTTTCTTCCACTTTTTCTAGCATACATGTTGCCTCCATTACCTATCATCTCAACACTTAAAATATCCTCTTTTTCAGTTCTGATAAAGTGCATGCTCTTATTTAAAAAACCATAAAATTACTATAGCAACAAATAGTTAACCGACATCACAAGTTCACATTTTCATAATATTTACTTCAAAAAGTAGTCAAGTTCAAACTTAGCATACCAGTCTTCATAACATGTCATACATACTCAAACAACTAGCTATAAGTTCACAAAACTAAACATACTAGATATAGTCATATGCAACACGTTAGTTGTTCCTTAGATGTTGTTCGAGATAAAAATTTACTATTATGCAGGATTGGACTCCTTTCTGACATTCAAGGACTTAAGTAGAACTTTATGCTACATGTTTTCCTTTATCCTATTTAGCACCTGAGGTTGACTAGTTATGGTTAGGGCATTCTTGAAGAAAGTGTTGACTCCTGCCAAACCAAATACATGTTCCTAGCTTCTTTTGATAGCTAGATTCCTTATGATTTAATGCACCACAAAATCCACAGCCCTTTATTAATGTTGCAGACTAGACCTTCTGCCATTTCCTACCTAAACTACCTTCTTTGTTAACAGCAAGTCCATATTCAAAAACTTTCCCTATCTTACCTCTTTTCTCCTCTGTATGTGCCATAAGAGGTTCTTCTTCCACCAACAAGGCCCTTTTTAAAGCTTGCTCAAAGTTAGACTGCTCATAAGGCATGATGGTCCATTGTATCTTAGATCTTAACCCCTTAACAAATTTCTCGATCCTATGCTCCTCATTTCTCCATATTTGTGGGGCATACTGAATCAACCTACTGAATCTTGCTTCATATTGCCACACTATCATATCTGTTTGGGTAAGACCTTCAAATTCTTATTTCCGAGGGCATGTCTTACTTCTTATAGTATGTACCTATCCATAAATTCCCACATTAAGTTGTCCCAAGTGTTAGGTACCTTCTTATGTTCCCATTGGTAGTATACCAAGGTCTACCATTGACTTCCAGCTCATTCTAATAAATGGACAACAAATATAAATTTGAGGTCATCAAAGTGACCTAGCATTTGAAAGATATCATCAATCTCCCTAATCCAAGCTTTTACCTTTTGGTGATCTGATTAATCTATAAATATAGGAGGGTGAAACTTGAGAAGATACATTATAGTCCCAAACTTTGGAGGTTCTTTGCTTCTCTCAAGGCTATCAATTTGACCTAGTTGCTGGTGCGATTATAGGAATTGCTGCTAAGTTTCATACATCTATTCTATAAATTCTCTCCTTATTATTAAGTGCACTTGTAGACCTCGTATCTCTTTTTCAACATTTGCTGGACGTCTCCATTTTAAGGTGTCTTCTTCTAGATTTTCTCGATTAGGAGCATTCATTGGGAGCAATTCTTGTGATGTCATTCAATAAGTTGCAAGCTCTACAGTTGCAAACTACACCTATCTTTAATATTTAAATGAGATGTTCATCAGTTAATATCCCTTCATTGTTAGCTCTCATTGCACAAGATTTAGAATATATACATAATTTCTTAAATTTTCAAAAATAAGAAAGATAAAAGTAAGTTTAAGAAAATTTTCAATAACTCATAATAGAAAGAAAGGAAATCTGCTAACAAATATCTAAAAGATAAAATTCGTTAATATATTAGGTTAGCATCAGCAACATTTCATCAGCGTGTACACAAGCTCAAAATTTGCAAAATAGCTAAGCTAATGATACGCCCTGTCGTACACAAAATGATGAGGCATAAGGGGGGAGAGAAAAGAAGATATCAGCCAATGCTACATGGTCTAATAGTCGAAAACTACTATTAAGTGACTACTACCTCATATACATACGTTCAATGCCATGTTTTGAAAATCGAACGAAATTGGCTGGTCCGACAGGTGACTAGAGGCCAATCCAGTCTAATTGAAATGTATGAACTAGTGGCAGTGAAAACTAATCAAAAACTAATTGAACTGATCAACACTAAATCATTTTAACCAATTCACTTTTTTTTTTTTTGGAAAATTTTACATTTTTTAAGAAGAAAAAAAGTGAAAAGAAAAGAGAAATTATGAGTTAAAGATGATGATTCAAGGTTTTGGATGTGTAATGTTTTGAAACATGAATTTATTTTCTTGAAATTTAATGAAATGGTAGTTATATGTGAATGCTTACATTTAATTTGTTATTTTATTTTTCTTAATCTCTCTTAAATTATGTTGAATATTTAGTGTAGAAGAATGTATTTTTACTTTGAGTTGAAGCAAGAAACAAATGGTTACTTAAATTAATATGAAATATTATTTTATATTTATTTATAGTTGATAAATTGTGAAATAATATTATTTTCTAAAAAAAATGTACTTGAAATTAAGTAAGTTGAAATTTTTTTCAAATAATATTCTTTTTATATCAATTGAAAGTTTTATTTTTTTGTAATGTGAAAATATTATATATATTTATAAAATTAAATATAATTATTATATCATTATGACGACATACCAGTGCAACAAGTAGTCAAACTAATTAAACCAGTAACAAGTAAGGTCAATGGTTCATTGTCTGATCCGATTTTGAAAACATTGGTTCAATGTGTCCACGGCCTCAAAATCGTCCAACTCTAGTTTTCATTGTCGGTGCTATCGATCTCAACATCCTTGCTATTGTCCATCCATTGCTAGAAATAATCTTCCATCTAAAGCTGGGGTTGTCGTCATCATTGTCAATCTCCCAATAACTATATCATTTGAGTCATGTTATACAAATTTATCTAATATTAATCTAACCTTATAACCTTTCAAATCAACAAATGTACATTGTTCAGGAGGATCTTCAACTTAAATTCTAAAATCTCACAGAGTACATCTAAACGTGAGTTATTTCTCCAAATTTCACCTTTTCAAAATTCAAAGAGCCCCATGCTTGATATTCTTAGATTACTATATTATACACTAGTCATCCTAGAAATGTACCTTTTTGTCATTGATTACTTTCTTAATTCTCATAATTTATGGTCTCAAATTCCCATTAGTGGGATTAGGGTACAATTTCCAATTTCCTGATATATATATATATATATTAGTTTTTTTTTCTTTTGGTTGCCGACAAACATCCTCAAGTTTCGTTAGAGAATCATGCCTTATCAAAAGTTAACTTTCAGTTCATCTCAACATTGTCAATAATCATTCAAATCATCTCCACTATTGCCATAATTGCCTTTCCCAGCATAACTATGACATCTAAATTTCAACCACATTTAGGTACCAAACACTATTCACTTCAAGATAAACATTCACTTACCAAGTACATATTTTCTTAGAACAGTCCTTTACCTGTCAAATGCAACTATCACAAACACTACTTGAACAATATTAGTTTCTAAAGTATTTCTTACTCAACAAAAGTGATTCCTCACAAATAATTATTTTGTTCAAGCCAAAACTTTATATGAATGCCAAGCACCATAATTCCTAAATGCCATTTCAACTACCAACTTCATTCCTATCTGAAATTATCATTTTCTATTGGGCTATCTCTAATCAACATAATCATATACATAAGTTAGTCATCATGCATTCCTATAGAAAGTTTACTTCCTAAATATACTCATTTCCACAATAATCCTCTTTCTTGTGTCTATATGGTCTAATTCTCATTCGTAATCAAGTGGTGGGGCTTTGCTCATCCTAAGGTAATCACCTACTAGCCACCACATATCTCCTTAGAATGATTACTTATCATTTGAGTTTTCCTCTAGATCTTCCACCATCTAAGCTTGCATGACATTAAGTCCTTACACTTGAGCTTCTATTATCCTAACTCGTTCTCTTTCTCATTTAATGTCTTCCACAAGATTCTCCATGAGGTAGCCCTTAGAACCCAATATCGATTTCAAATAATTGACTCTGCTCAGCTTGGCCGAGCAACTCATGCTAATCGCAAACCTATCCTCAGATGTTTGACATATCCTTAGCAAACTCACTTTCTCTTGTTCTAAAGCTCATTTCTAGAGACTTCTTTCCTCTAATTGTTAGCCATCCCGCAATACAAAATTACAAAAATTCATTTCATTAACACCAGACTATTTAAATTCATTTTGAATCCCCTTGGGTCTTACAAAACCTTTCAATATACATCGAATACTAAGAGTTCAAACCCTAACTAACCTAAATAAGAGGTTAGCTATAAATCCTAATGATATTCAACACCTAGGTCATCGACAACCTAGGCTCTGATACCACCTCTATGGTACCCCCTCTCTGGACAGCATCCAAATTGAGGCATCACTCAGTTTAGTCTTAAATCCCACTCCATATCTTAATATTTTGCCCTTCTCAAACAATAGGTCCATAAAAATTTCTCTTCAAATCCTTCAAGAACTGCTCAGTATTTTAATTTTACATTTCCTGGACATAATATCCAAATATGTATTTTCAACAAAAAATATACAATCCACAGGCCTTCATAGTCATGCATGACATATCAGAACATCTTCAAACCAACTTAACATACATGGAATCCTATATATGCAACCATAAGTCTAATTCATTATAAAATATTTTCATGCTTGGGGACCTCATTCTCTATCTGCACCTATGTGAAAGAAATCAAAATAATATAGGGGGCGAAGTCCTAAGAACTTAGCAAGGGAAGAAAGAGTTATAAAATTTAAAAAGAAAGTTAACGAAGTACGAATATCAATGAATAATCTGATAACAAGAAGGTCAGCATGAATCAATAACACATATAATACACATGAAATTGAGTTTAACAAACTATTGGTCATTCCGTCTTTATTGCTTTAAGATCAAATCATAATAGCGAGTACTAGGTATTAGTGCAGCATAAACACGAATTTCCTCATTGCTTTATTGCTTGAGCACTCAGCTCGATGGGTAATAATTTATTTTATGGCATGATTGACCATATGCTAAATCCCAACACTCATAGTTTGCTACCACTAGCTACCTATAAGTTAGGATTTTAAATGGGTACTAGTCAGAAAGACTTGTGTTCCTCAGTTCGTTCCGCCTAGCCATCTTTCGGACCTAACATTAGGCCCAAAACCCCTCACAACATCCCTCTAGGTTAAAACCACCCATGGCGTTCCATGGGTTGAAAAGATATAATGCCAACTGATAAGAATTTAAATTTTAAAGTAATAACCACAAGTATAACTAAGTGAAGTTTAGAAGAGGTTTAATACTAAAATCTAGAGGTGCTAACGGGGACAACCTCAAGATGAGCTCCCACTGGACATGCCCTACCAACTAGTGTGGCTCTTTGCTCTGCCTGGCACACATTTTACAATACTAACTAAACAAGACATTTAAAAGAGTTAAGAATATAATAAAGCACAAGTTTGGAACAATCAACATACATAATATACTAGCCAGTAAGGCTATTTTGGGTTTCAAAATAAATTAACATATAATACGGGTCAACCGATGAGGCTGTGGGGTATAAGAGACAGGAAAAGAATAATATAATAGGAGTTTTGGACACCAAAATAGAAGTAAATAGTGTATACTAATAGAAATGAGAATTTACGAAATATACCCTCACAGGAGTTCACATCAACATAGATACAGATAATCACTGAGATTTCAAGAAAAATAGTGCAGTCAACATAGAACAGAAATCCTTACAAAGGCTATCATAACAATAGATATTTATAACTGAGGCCAAAGCGACAAACCCTCACTGGGGTGCAACAATTAACGAGTATGCTTAAAATAATAACCTAATGCAGGAGACCTTCACCTTAATATTATTGGTGATGAAGTCAACTCTACTAATCCTTAAGGCTCAATCCTCCGTCACCTATTCACAAGAGTAACTTTGCATCAAAATCCTTGTTCAACTCTAACAATCACTAACATTCACAATTGTACTAATAACAGTCCAATCTGAGTAATTATTCACTAATATGTTTGTTAGGGTTTGTTTCAATATTGATGCCCTAAACATGCTATTTGCATTGAATACATAAATGTTTATAGAGTTCATTTATACTGCCAAAATAATACAGTGAAATCTTTAAGTTATATGTATATAACTCTATAATGATACCTAAAATTGATTATAGAAATCCAGTTATCGATAAAAATCCAAGTTTTGGTCACTTAAGTCGTGGTTACATAAATTTAGGGCTTTTTTCTCTTAGTTAGCTATATAACATATAGTTTACATGAAACAATACCATTTTGGATTCACTAGGCTTACTTAATCGATCAAGTGTGTTCTGTTCTTATGTATGGTTGTTCTGATCGACCATTTCTATCATTATTTTTTATAATACATAGTTTTACGATGATCAAAATATATAAACATATGCATGCAATTACATACTCCAACAATATCATTCTTATACCAATTTTTCACTAACAAGGTAAAATCTCAACGATCAGAACATATGCATATGATCATCGTGACAAGATGAAGATTCTTATTATTTCAACTCAATAAACCACAATGATCAAAACATATGCATACGATCACTAACGAGATAGAATCTCAACAATCCGAACATAAGATTCACCACCACAACTTGAAGAAGCATTTCAGCTCAATAAACCAAAGCCCTCAACCAATTTCAGTAAACAATCTCAAATTGCTGCCCAATTTTTTCTTGAAAACTTGTTCGCCACCTCGCACTACCATGTCAATTTAAGTTAAATTTTGTCATTGTTGCTGAACTATTTTGATATCCAAAGGCACCAACGAGTTTCTGGTGCTGAGTTCTACAAAACCTACTTTCTATTCTCATCAACCAATCGCAGGAGGCTTGCTTCCACTGAGTTCCAACTACATAAAGGTGTTTTGAGGTGCTGGGGTGAGGGAAAGAGGGTGGTCGAGTTGGATTTGGGTTTCGGGGTTCACCAAAGGTGATACTTAAAATGGGGAAGGAGAGGGTGTTCAGTGGAGAAGAAGGACGAATAGAGGAGTTGAATTGAAAGGAAGCTATTTATAGATTCAACCTTTTTCATATTACAAATTGACCCCCAATAGTTATTGTAATGTTTTAGTTAGGTCCAAAGGGTTTTAATAAAAAATCAATTTGGCCGCTAGATTTAATAGGCCTCACATTAAGTCCACTAGTATATAGAAATTAAACATTAACCCCTCGTAATACAACAAATCGTATGATTAAGTCTTTTATATTTACGTTTTAACCTATAAAATTTTCAAAATTCTTACAATCAAGCACCTTTTCTTTATTTTTCGAACCTTAAAGTCCAACCAATTAATATATTAAATTTTAAATTCTTATTTTTTAAAAGTACCGAATTTCAGGGGTGTTACAAGATTTCTCCCTAGGTATTAGCAATACGCTAGAGATTTTTCCCTAGGTATCGATGGTGCGCTAGGAATTTCCCTCTGGGCATTGCAGTGTACAATACGGTCCATATGGGCACAAATTATGTACCAAGCTATGATGCTTTGGTAAAGTACTTGTTTGAATGGAATAAGGTGAATTTAATATGCATGTCTAATTCTAGTTTTATCGGAATGCATATGTTGTATGGGTTTGCTTGTTCGTACTTGGTTCCTAATTAATATTGATATGTTCTTGGAGCAATAAAGCAGGAGAGATTCCTGTTTGCTATACTTGTTCTTGCTTGATATTCGTACTTGTACTTGTATTAATATTGAAGTAAGATCTGTTGAGATGTTCTTTCCTCAATAGGTTTCTTTTACTTATTGTTATGATATCCCTCACTAATTCCTTTGAACTTACCCCTGTTTCTCCTTATTTCTCTCATATAGGTATAAGTTGAGGAAGTGAAGCTCTGACTTGGGATATGAAACATTTTTTGTAATAGAATAGGTTCTACTTGTGTAAATGATTTCTCTTAAATGTTAAATTTGGTTTTAGAGACATTGTGGTGTGTCAGGGTTGGTGAAAATGATTTTAGATTTATATAAGCTTCGTTAGATGTTAAGAAGTTAAACTCTAGCATGTATATAATGTTTTGTTGGGTCAGTAAGTTTGAAACTATTGCTACTACTTCTAATAAGTAAGTTTAAATTAAGATTGAACTGAATGGCGTCTCAACTAGGGGTTATCCCGAGTGGAGTGCCACACCAAATGTGCTAAGAAAAATAAATTTTTTGTCCTATAAGTGTCAACCTAGATTATTTAGGTACCAAAAGTGTAGACCCCCCAATCTAGTGGGACCAAAAGTGTAATTTTTCCCTTCTATTTAATTAGATAGTTACATTGATAGAAAGAATTAAGCAACGTAAATAATCATATAGGTTTTTTTAATATAAATGTTTAATGAACAATTATTTTAAATTTAACAAATTATAATTTTTGGATAAATATATTTCTTCAATTTTTATATTTATGCAAATTACAATACAATACAAAAAGTTTTATTTTCTCAAATCAAATTAATTAAAAAAAAATCAAAGTTTTTTAAAATTCATAAATAATTTTTCTAAAATTTTTTGTTTTGAGAAAAATATTATAATAAACTATAATTGGGTAACAATCAAATTCTTAACCCCTAAAATCTATGTATCCTAATTCATATGATAATATAATATAAAGGAAATAAACTTTGGATAAACTATTTATAAATAGGAGATGTTAAAATTTTGAGGGAATAAAAATTG
>JACGDI010003540.1:122700-184780 GCA_014898725.1 Jacaranda copaia | reverse complement strand
CTTTTACTTTTTAGATATTTAATTTTATTTTTAATTTTTTTTAACTATAGTGAATGGTGACATGGGCATATAGGGAGGTGCCAATTTTTGGAGGAAGGGTTTAATTGTGATGTGATATTAATAACTAAAATATTTTTTACACTTTAAATTAAATTAATTTATGGAGGGAACAAAATTTTGAAGGAAGAAACTTCAGAGCAAATTTGGATGGAATACATTTTTAGAGGGAAACAAATTTTAGGTGCGACTTTATTTAATTGAGATTTAAAACTAATAACAAAAGTATTTGTTAACAATTTCATATAACAAAATTTTGGAGGGAAAATATTTTTAGTGGGTAAAATATTAATTATAGTAACAAAAATATTTGTTACAAATTTGTCAATGTAACAAAAAGTAGAAACTTTTGTTATAAATATATCTTTCTAGAAGGTGGGTAAAATTATTTGTAACAATACTTCAGCTTTCATAACAAATTTTTCTTTAGTCACAAAAGAATAAAAATTCTAGGTAATAAATATTCATTAAAGGTAACAAATATTTTTCTTGGTTACCCAAGATGAGTGCTTTAGTAATAAAATTCCAATTTCGTTACGAAAAATCATGATTTTGTAATGAAATTTCTTTTGTTACCAAAATTTTTGTTACAAGAAGTGCAATTTGTTGTAATATATACTTTCATTAGTTTAATTTTAATTCCAATGTAATTAATAATTGTTTGAATAAAACAAATGTATGATAAGTTGATAATTATTTTTCTGTGTGTGATAAATTAATAATTAGTTGGAAATAGTCTAATTTCTCATAAAATCAATACTCTCATGAGTTTATTACTTGTTATGGCATGTTCACTTAATTATTTGCATAACTCAATTAGCACAACAACAACAATCAACACCATCACTACAAACTAAAAGAAACAAAGCACCAGTAACCCTTAGAAAACAAGAGCCTGCTAATGGAGGTGTGAACCATGTAAATCTAACATAGGCTTGGATCAATGAAAATTATGAAAGTGAGTAGTCTCTTTCTGAAGAGACTGATTGACCAGCACTTCAACAAAAAGATTTTGTAGTCTTTAGCCAGACAACACATAAATAGGACAGCTTATTTTTAACTTCATAGGTTACTCTAGAAGCATGATTCGTAGAAACAGTCGTGAGGATCGGAATAAAAGCTACCGTTCCAATTTTACTACAACATCGCGGAACGGTAGTGGCTGTTCCACTCATTTTATCATTTAAAGCACTCGAAAAATTTTAAGAAAATTCTTGAAAATTTTATTACATGTAAAAATGCTATTAAATTCATTATAGTATTGTGAAGAAATATATTTAGATAAAAATATTCTAAAATTAATTGCAATAGTTTTCGACTTTCCGGAATGTAATAATTAATCAAAACTTCTATATTAATTCTATATAGTAATATAAACTTGTATATAAATATTATATTTTTACTAATAAATTTTATACTTTTTTAAATTTAAATAAAAAACAAAATATTTAAAAATATCAATTTTGTATATTTTTCTTCTCTCTTTGTAAATCTTAAATATACTTTCAAATAATTAAAAATATAATTTTTAAAATTATTACATAAATTGCAAACATTGTATTTTATGTTAACATAAGCTTATTATTTAAATTTAGTTAATATAAAAGTACATAAATATTTAATTATTAATATATTTCATACTTAGAAACTAAAAGACACGTAAAATTCAACTTTAAATGAATAAAATACGAAATCGAAATAATATGTCTAAATTGACAAAATAAAAATAAAATTGAAAGAAAGAAGAAAAGAAAGAAAAGGAGAAGTCATCTTCTCCAAAGAGAAGTCTCTGCAAGAATTCAATGCCCAACACCTCATCGCCACCATCCCGGCCCCCCCTTTTTGTCGCCGCCACCACCCTTCTCCCACTTTGGCGTCCCACATGCCTTGATTCAAAGAAGAAGTTTCACCATATGAATTTGGAGAATACCTTAATTTTCATTTCTTCCCCTCAAAATATATCCTCTCTCCTAAATTTTCTTTTCTAATGTTTTTTCTCTGTTCCAACCGGCGTTTCGTTCTGAAACGCCGTGACATCCCGATAAATCGGATTAGTGGGGCATTCTGTGGGATTTATAGGTCTGGCATGCCGTGGCAAGTGCATTGCCGATACAGACCGGAACAATGTTACGTTGATGGGCGTTTTGGTTCCGGAGCGCCCGTTCCGGCCGATAAATCTGCATTCCGGTGAACCATGTCTGTGAGTATCCTTAATCTTCACCTCTGTATGAACTAGGAGAAACCGTGAGTGTTGCATTGTGTCATAATCAAATCTATTACTTTATAGAATATCAGCAACATAAGACATTCAACAAACTTATTCATGATAGATGCCTCTGATTTATCTGAAAATTCGAAAGGCATTATTTTACTTATTTTTGCTGTCCTTGTCTTTGGATTACTAATTTAAAATCTGATAGAAAATTCAGTGATTAGAAATAAGGACAAAGGCATGACAATCTCAGTAAATGGGACCAGTACACGAACTGTTTTAATCCAAGCATGGATATTATATCACTACAACTTAGATGACATTTACCAACGGAGGAGCTCATGTAAAACAATTTCTTTTTTCAAGAAGAGGATGAAATACTATTTGCAACTGAAACTCACTGATAATAGAGTCATATATAGTGCTAAGAAGAACCAAAACTTTTCAGAGCTGAATTTCAACGGAAGGCTAAGATATCGCTAGCTAATACCATGTGCAGTTCCTGCAATAAAAATATAAAAGGATCACTTGTGAAAAAAACGCATAAAATAGATAAGTCGCAATGTTCATTCTTAACTTGTAACTACTCGAAACCATTTTCCTCAGAAGTTAGAAAATATTTAAATTTAAGGGGAATTAAGAATATTGAGAATCCTGCAACATAATAATTAGCATATCCATTTCGACTTTAGCCTTGCATTTCTAAATACCCACAATTAGCCGCTCTATTACGGTTGTGGAACCCAATTAATACCTCAATTGTCTTTACAGAATTGTAGCGATGAAAGCAATTTCGATTTCTAGAAAGCTATGATTAAAGTTGATAGTACAGGGAATAACATGAGTGCATTCCTAATGTGCCTGATTTGTGCACTCCTAAAGTACAGGGAATACTCATGTTATAGATACATGAGTGCAGGGAAAAACCATGATTGCATTCCTAATGTACCTGATTTGTGATATCAGTGAATCAATATGCATTTTCAAGAAAACTACGTAAAAGAATGAAAAAAACAAAGAAAAAAAACCAACTTGATGAGGATGTCTGATGAATTCATAATGTGAATTATCAATCCATTTCTTGAATAAGACAAATCAATTCTGGCAATCCAACCTGACGACTTGGGTTTGCTCACAAAATTTTGCTCCTTCGCCCATTTAATCGTGAGCTGATTAGACCCCAGCAACTAGTTGAGTGCTATAACAAACGATCTCAGGATAATGCAATCCAATATACTCCTATCCAGTTCCAACCACCAAAACTAATGCAAAGAAAAATAAAAATTAGCTCATTCACAAACTTCGGTTAACTTTTACAATGCTGACGACAAATAGGAGAAAAGGCAATGTTGATTCTATTTTTTTGAAAAGGTACGCAATGGTCAATAAGCACGAAAATTCATTACATCATGGAAAGAAATTACAATTTAAATATGTAATGATTTGATTAAAATTAGGAGCTGAACAACATGCCATTTTTGTGCACATTAAGAATCAAGCATGATGTAGTATCAGAAAGATCACAGAATTAGCAACTTGAAGATTATATGCTGAATGAGAATAAGTTTTAGAAATCAGTCCACGCCATACTCAAAGGAAAAAAAACCCACGCCAGATGTTAGCAATATTCAATCTCTATCCCCATTTTACGGGATTTTAAGCAAATAAAATAGGAATTACATTCCAATAAAAAGGAAGAGTTTATAAAAATGATATAAGTTTTACATTTTTTGTCTTGACGGAGAGCAAGATAAGTTGCAGAACACCATTTATAACGCAAGTTTCTTGTGCCACGGATTACCTGAACATTGAGAACAACCAAAATTACCAAAAAAAAAAAAACAAAATAACTGCAAAAATAAACACAAAAAGTACAATGCTCCTTCGATCCTAATATAGTGCGAAAGAGCACAATGGCGGTATCTGAGAGTGCGTTCCTTCATTATACCCAGCTTCTTCCTCAAAATTTTCAAATTTAAGGTGATGTTTTCTCAGCATTGGCTCCATATCAAATGCACTCAATCAAGTTCAACTGCCGCAAATTTCGAAGAAATCAACTCGAGTTGGTTTATATTTAAATCACCGGAGATGAAATTCGCCACCGGCGTTTGGCAAATGGACGCAGGTTTTATGATAAAAGTTTCTTTATTCAAAACGCACTTTTGTTTTCTGATGGAATTAATTCTCCAATTTCAAGAAACTTTTTATTTCTAAGCCTAAATTTTATTTTTGTATAAAAGAATTTCTTTTCTTCTTTAAATAAACATAAAAAAGAAAAAAGTATTTTAATTTTATTCTACTAATTATCATGGCATGTTATCCCTATTTGCATAAAATAGTCATCCATCACCTTGAAAACAAGGATGAGGAAAGAGACTTGTATTAGTAGACAAAGGTCATCAATAGTATAAAAATTATATATTATCATCAATTATTCTATTTGTGATGAAAATCTTAAATGTACATTGATATGGGGGACAACCTTCGCACCCCATGTAGCTGCTCAAAAAGGCTGGCGACCAGGCAACGCAACCACCCAATTGGATGCTTGGGGAATATAAATCGGCTGACCTGCAATCAGCCTTAAAGTCGATTGCCATACCGCCAGCCAATTTAAAAGAAAAGGGCAGCCCCCAATTGCTCCCGACGGCTGACAAGCACTTTGCCTATTGCAATCGCTTATGACTCCTAAAATCAAAGAGCTAGCTCCAAAAAAATTTTCAAGTTATTCATAACAAAAGCTCCACCAAGATTCCCAAGTGAGCTCCAAAGTGTGAAGCTCTATAAAAACGTCTGAATAATTTGTGCAGCGCCTAGGATTCCAATTAGTAAGAGATTAGACCGAAAAGCTAAGTCAAGGGAGAAAACCAAAAACCAAGGAGAGCATGAATAACATTAGCAACTCATTTCGCTATCATCAGTGAAATACATCCAAAGGATTAAAGAAACAATATAGCCAAGGCTCATGAAGGCCATGAAGGCTTGCGAAAGCAAAGTCACAAGCAAAATGAAACCATCAAAAAAATAAAAATTAATTAATTAATTATTAAATAAAAATAATAAGAATAATAATATAAACAATAGTGAAAATAAATAAAAATGAGTAAACAAAAAAGAATTAGTAAATAACCACAACATTTTAAAATTATAAAAGGAAACTATACTCTAAATTGGAAACAATCTATTCCAACTAAAAGTAGGGGATTTAGATGATATACCACATGAGGCCCAAACGTCGGGGAGGCAAAACGTCTAATAAAAAAATCAATATGATTGACCAGAATGGCCCATTAAATCCACTTCAGTTGGGTAATCTAAATCCAACAGTTTCAAGCTCATGAAGAACTTAATTAGAATAAATACCAACCACCACAACAAACGGAGATACTAAATCTAGATCATATATTCTTTTCACTCATGTACTGCCTATACTTGAATGCATTTTTCGAGTAGATATTAGAAAATTATATTATAATCGTGCATGCTTGTACTTTGTGTAAACATATAAATAAAATATGTAAACATATAAAATTATTTAATGTGAAATAATTTTGTTGAGTAAAAAAATGAACAGAAAGCCTACCTAAATGCAAGACAAAAGTTGTATAAGCCAAGGCCTATTACTCCAATAGTCTCCTTAAGGTTATATTGCCCCTCATATGATGCTATAAGGCTCTTAGCAATTAACCTCTTAAGAAACAATGGCTCTCCTCCAATCTAATGTAGCGCTCCAACAAAACAAAACTATCGAACTTTACAGACTTGGAACACTTCTTTAATGGACATTATATAAGTATGCTGTGTAGTGAGATAGAATGCTAGTATGTATACTTGAATTTCAATGGTTTGGATTAGTTCTAGGCAATCCAATTTGTAGGTTGTATCATGATTCTATGTAAGGTTGCAACTACAAACAAAGAAATAGAATTTGAATTAAAAGACATGATTCATGTCTAATTAGCTTTAAGAAACATCATTGGCACTTATTGACAAAGGAGACATATCTCTTTAATTTTATAGAACAGTTTAAAAAAAATTTGATATGACTATTAGAATAAATTTTGGAGGGTTACATTTACCCAAGCTATATATACTAGCTTCTTCTAGTTTCCTCTTCCATTGTGGGATGACCTCTTTTACCATCACCTTATCATTTGTTGTACTCTTCTAGTAACCCATTAACTTTAGCTTCAATTTTCTCATTCAAATCTTAATGAATTTTGGTAAATAAGCACTCAATGAACATATGCTCAATCAGATGTTCAAATTAATATAAGAATTTGCAAATTTTATTAAGTATAACACCCTTAATTAATGAGCTAAAGTTAGGTTTTCAAGTGGGTCTTTTTTACAAAAATTCTCACAATAGAAATCCATGACTCAATATTTTTTGAAAAAAGCCTCGTATGCAATTCCACTCAATATCATAAGATAATAAAGTAATTGACTACGTACAAGTTATGCACAAATGTAAAGGTGAAACAAAAACTATATATATGTTATGTCGATCTACCACCAAATTGACCTTATTAAGTATGTGTTATCCTTTTGGTCTTTGTATGATACAATATCATACAACTGTTATAATATTTTA
Source organism: Jacaranda copaia (assembly GCA_014898725.1). Taxonomy (NCBI): domain Eukaryota; kingdom Viridiplantae; phylum Streptophyta; class Magnoliopsida; order Lamiales; family Bignoniaceae; genus Jacaranda; species Jacaranda copaia. Next base: position 177,917 of record JACGDI010003540.1, on the reverse strand, counting down.
AAGATTCACATAGCAAAAGAATGGTTTCCTCACATATCAACATAGTGTGTCTAGGCTAATACAAAATAAAATGCAGTATATTTCCAATAAAAACAGTTCACAAAAATCAACTTAGCCTACAATGCAAGAATATTATGCAACCATCTTGACACTAAAGATTTTCCTAAAAAGGCATGATTTCCTTGCATACACATCTATGTAAGATAAATTCAACCTAAGATACATATACTCATGAAATCAAAACACCATAAGTTGATTTATTCATGATGCCTGTTTGAGCCATGAGATTGATTATCAACATTTCCTACAATTAATAGAAGTCCACATATTCGAATAAAATTCCAACATTCTCCCATTTGGATAAATATTAATTGTAACCTTAAAATAAAATAAAAAGTAAAGTTTGAGAAAATGACTTTCGGGATAAATTACCAAAATAAAATAAAAAAGATTTTGACTGTGGCCACAATTTAAAGAAAAGAAATACGGCAATGAGACAAAACTACCAACATAATCCGGTCCAGTAAAAATTACTAATATTGGATCATGGCAATGATTGCATCTTTCATCAGTACAACACCTTCCATGGTCACATATACCAGCAACTCCACCAACATGGATTCAGACATGCATGGTGGTGCAGCAAGATATTACATCTAAATATGACCCAAGCATGTATGCTATTTCATTGTTGGTCCTCCAATTTTTCTTGTACAAATTGAATTTCTAAAACTATATGAAATTCCAAGAAAATTTGATTTTCTTATAAGATATGGGTCTCTTAAGTCTTGAGCAATAGGAAACCCTAAGAAAATCTATGATTTTCTTTTAAGACATGAATTTATGAAACAATATGAAATCCTAAGAAAATCAGGCTTCAAAAGAAGCTATGTATGCCTTGATCAATATTAAAAATACAACATGGAGTTATTTATGAGACATACCCAACTCTCAAGATCAACACCTAATCTTGAGATACATATCAAGTGAGATACAACCTCAAAAATGTGTACACAATTATAACAAATATATCAAGAGTTGAAAAAATATCTCACATTAATAAAAGCCTAATAAAACAATTGGTTCAACATGACAAATTCAATAAAGAAACACATTTCACTTAACCAAATACATCAAAAGACTCAATTACACCCATGTGTTCTACATGTCTTTTGAAAATAATAGGTCTCGATCGCTTGGTCAAATGATTTCCAAGCATAGAGTCGATATCAAGATGCTCTATCATAATGGTACCATTTTTAACCAAGTCTCTAACAATGAGATATTTAAGCTCTAAATGTTTAGATGCACTAGGAGACTTATTATTCCTTGAAAAGAACACAGCAGCAACACTATCACAATAAATCTCAATGGCCTAGAAATTGAATCATTAACAAAAACCCTTGAAATGAAATTCTTTAGATTTTTCTCAAATATCACTAGACGTTTTTAACTTCTACTCATTGTTCTTGTCCTAGATTAGAGAAATAATGCCCAAGAACACCAATAGTAAATGCTATATTAGGCCTAGTACAGACTTGTGCATACATTAGACTCCTAACAATGCTAAAGTAAGGAACACTTTTCATGAACTCTTGCTCAAGTTTGTTCTTAGGTCACTGTGCATTGCTAAGTTTATCACCTTTCATTATAGACACATCTCTTGGTCTACAATTTTGGATACTAAATCTAACTAAAGCACAATCAATGAAATTCACTTGAGAAAGTCCCAACAAGCCTCAAATTCAATCACAGTAGATCTTTATTTTAAGAATAAATTAAAGGATACTTTACCAAGGTCTTTCATATCAAAGCTATGACATAACATTTGTTTAGTGTTATAGAGCAAACTCAAATCACTACTAGGAAGCAAAATATCATCAATATAAAGCACCAAATATAGGAATTTGCTCCTACTAGTCTTGAGGTAAATGCAATAGTCCACCGAATTTTCCTCAAAGCCTAACAAAATCACTATCTTATCAAACTTCAAGTACCACTAAGAAGAAGCCTATTTAAGGCCACAAATTGACTTATTCAACTTACACACTAGGTGTTCCTTATCTTCTTGAACCAAAAATAAAACAAAAAAAAAAGAAGAAAAGAAAAATCCTCAAGTTGAATCATATAAACTTCTTTATCAAGGTCGCCATTAAGGAAAATTGTCCTAATATCTATTTGGTGGAGTTTTAAATTAAAATGAGCTACTAAACTCATAATAATCCTTAAGTAATCTTTGGCAAAAACAAGACAGAAGGCATCACCATAGTCAATTCCAACTCTCTGAGTAAAGCCTTTAGCCACAAGTCTAGCCTTAAATCTTTCAATATTCCTCTTTGAGTCTTTCTTGGTTTTAAACACCCATTTACAACCTTTAATCTTTTGACCTTGGGGCAAATCAACTAACTGCCACACATTATTCTCTTTCATTGAGTGAATTTCATCCTTCATAACACTAAACCAAAAGTTTGATTAAGGACTAAACATAGCATTAAAATAGCTTATAGAATTAATTACAAGGCTAACATCATAATTATTTTCTATGAGATACACATAGTCATCAAGAATCGTTGGACCACTCTCTCTAGTAGAATGTCTAGGAAGCATTTGATGGACATGATTTTAAGGTGGATTAATATTTAAATTAGTCTTCATATTAGCATTAAGTATAGCTACTAGTTAATTAAGATCCTAAGTTTCATACGCTGCTAAAGAAATTGTAACAGATTCAATCTAACATTAGCAATTCTATGATGAGAACATTCACCCTTATCAAGTACATCATGCTCTGAGAACTTAGCTACCTAAGACTTAACCAATTGAGTTCTACGCAAAAAAAAATGCAAGAATCTTATATCTTTTGGAATGATCTAAATACCTAATGAAGTTACAATGAGCAAATCTTGGATTAGTCTTTTTCTCAAAAGAGTAATAAATTCTAACCTCAGAAGGATATCCCACCACACAAAAATAATTTAAACTAGGCTTCCTACCAACCTACAATTCAGAAGATGTTTTAGGAACAATTTAGTAGGGATATAATTAAGAATATACATGGTAGTTCTTACGACTTCACCCTAAACGAATTTAGGTAACTCACATCATCTCATCATGCTCCTCATCATCCTCCTAATCATCTCAACCATGGTGTAATTACGCCTTTCAGCTACACTATCTTGCACAGGACTCCTAAGTGTGATATATTAAGCAACAATTCTAAATTCCTAGAAATATTTGGCAAATAATCCCACATATCACCAATCTAATCATGTTTACCTCTAACACAATCAACACAAATTTCCTTATCTCCAAAGAGAGACTAGGAAGAATGCTATCAGTCTTTTTATCATATTTTTAGAAATACGGTCACAACACCTATGCCATAATATTGAAGAATAACCATTATTAGGGGATTTTTACACATGAAAATAAATTTTAGTGGCAACCAATGTCAACATATACAAGCCATTGAACAAAATGCCACAATCAATAACTTTAGAGTCTAATATCAAACTTACCTTCCATTTGCCAAGAAAGATATCACAACAAAAATTGTCTTAATTTTTTTTTTGAGTGAAATCCGGTACATAAAAAATGTTTTCCATAACAAGAAAAGCTATTTTTCCACTCTCCCTTTTAATTTTCTCTTCCTCAAAGACACATTTAGAAATAAAGTTAAGAATACTATCTAACTCATTTTGGGTATCATAGGCTATTTTGATTTGATGAATCCACAAGTAAGGAATTGAGAGCAACATGAACAATATAGTTATCAAGAAAGGGAAGTATCAAGATCTTTGAGTTTGAATTAGATATTTGACCACTTTAGAATATACTCCCTAACCCCACTAGAATTATTATACTTCATGCCCATCATATCACTCATTAGATTCCCCGCCTCTAAATTAGCAAACATTTGATATCTTTGTCCTACTACATTGAAAAGTTTTCCTAGCATTATTAGTCTCAAGAAGTGCACTAACCAAACGCTCTCCAATTGAATTTTTTCATAGATAGAAGACTTAGGTGATTGGAGCCCTCCCACTAAACATGAACTCTTTTTGTAGTGTCAAAAGCATTATCAGTAGATTAGGGAGGTTAATCCTCTCAGAGAGTTATATCAATATCAGCTAATCCTAGGGTAAACTCAATTTCATGCTTTCATCTATTCTAATTTCCACCACTCAACAGTTCAATAGTAGCATTACCAAAAATTGATCAAACTCACATTAATTATACAAAACAACAAGAACGCAATCAATCACTATCAATAATAGGCAATTAATGAGGAAAAAATTAGACAATATAGCTCAATTTCTCATAGAATCCTTGCAAGTCATGACAAACTCCACTTTGGGTAGAACATGTCACCTACACATGGCCTTTCATGTAAGAATGATATGGAGATATACTAATTATTGCAGAGTTGTCTCCTTTGGGAAACAAATCTTCTAGATTAATGTTCATATGGGATGCCCAACAGGCCCAACCCAATACCACTTGATCAAACGAAAGGTATGATGTGGGACAACCCAATTGGCTACCAAGCCTAATTTATTGGTAATCGACTAGGTTATTGATTGGACCTAATCTTACTAAGCCCCAACATAAGTATCAATATGTTGCCTAGTTGACCAGCGTATGGTCGACCAGGTCAAGAATATTTATTCAGCATTCAACCAGAGAGTAGAGGTGTTAAATGGGTTGGGTCGAGCCAGCCCAACTTGTTTAACGAGCGGTTCATAGCGGCCCCATGCCGAGTCAGGCCAATTTGTAAGCCGTTCACAGTCTAGATCGTGATAGGCTAAAAATTGAAAATTATGGTTCAGCTCAAAACCAACCTACTATATAGGTGAGTTGGTTTATATAAGAGCTAAGCTAAGCAGTCTAGCTCGGTGGTTGGCCCACGAGTTTTTTGTTTTATAATTTGAAAATAAATTTAATATTTTCAAGTTTTTATATTTATGTGATTATTAGTATTTTTTCACATTTATTTAATAATTTATACTTATGTGATTTTTAATATTTTACAATACTTAAATTTTTATAAAACTTTAAAAATTTATACTTATATTAATTTTTTTTATCAATTATATTTTTTCAAAAACATCACCAAATAAGGTAGTGAGGGGTTTGGCATGGACTCCTCTACCCATCATTAATTTAGAAAAAATAATTACATAGAGGTTGATTTGACCAAACCTCTAATTGAAAGTACATAATAATAACAAAAAGAAATAAATAACTTTGTAATATCTAAATATCTAAATATGTCTAATGATAAACTGATCATTCACTCAAGTAATCCAATTTGCTTTCAGATTGAAATGCGGTAGTAGGTGCAATTTCAAGCCATTCTTCATCATTTTCTTCAAATTGAGGCAATATGGTCTTCACCTTTCTCAAATTTTTGTTTCTATACTCTTGGTCTAACCAATCCTTCCAAAGAATACAAAACTTGATCGAATTAGATTTTAACCGTGATCTTGTATCAGTTTATGTGAGCTTGCCCATACTAAAGGCACTTTTAGATGCCACCATCGACATTTGAGGTGCAAGTACGTCTCAAGCAATGCGTGAAAGAATTGTATACACTTTAGCATTATTCTTCCACCACTCTAACACATCGAATCCTTCATAGTCTTCTTCATATGCGTTTCATAAATATAGTGATATCTCCGCGCTACTTTTGGGTCTTGAGCTTGACGGTCTTTCATTCATCAAATTATCTAAAGATACAAATATTTTTCCTTTGCTAGTAGATGGCCATTGTGTACCTACATGTATTTATCTTGTCTAACAATTTTGACTATAAGCACTATACAAATTTTTCAAAATATCTAAAATTCTTGTTTTTTCTTCCTTGTAGTTAAAATCCTCATGAAATATAAATTCATTATATTTTTGCATTAATACAACACACATATCTAACTTTAATCTAAGATCTAAAAAATTTGAAATAATTGCTATGTAGGGTATTTTTTCATAATACTTAAGAATTTTTTTTTCCATTGCACAAATTACTTCACTTAAATGTTCATCTTATCTATGATTATCAAATAATTGAGAAATTTCATATAGTGTATATAATAACAAGTTAGATGTTGAACAAAAATGACTGGACATAACTTTGGTTTTATCATTAAATATTTGAAGAAGTGGAGCAAAAACGTCCACAATATCCCAATTCGCATCATGCAAAAATAGTTCACCATAATCATCAAATATTTCTTTATTACAAAATTCACTAATTATATGACGATAAGGCATTGCCTCACTTAGAATCCTATACGTAGAGTTCCACCTATGTTGAGTATCCAAGTAAGGAATTAAAAATCTTGTCCTACAGTCTTGACAAAATCTTTTGTATTCTTGTGTTCTAACTGACGACGCCATAATATGTGTTAAAGCACTTCTAATTTTACCTACCAAATGATCAATTTTTTCTAAACCATCTTTACAACATAAATGAATAATATGATAAAAACATCTAATATGGAAAAAAATACCATTTTCTACAAGGTCTATTTATTTAACTAATTCCCTTACAGCAAATGTATTATTAGATGCATTATCAAAAGACATAGACATAATTTTATCCATTAATTTCCAACCCCTAAGGCAATCTCTAATTGCTTCATAAATATGAATACCCATATGGGGATGATCAAGTTGTTGAAATTCAATTATTCTTTTTTGCGTACACCAATTATCATCAATCTAATGAGTCATAACACAAAAATAATGCAAATTGCCTCTACCTAACCACATATTAGATGTAAAAGAAACTCTACATTTCAAATTATCAAAAAATTCAGTTAAATTTAAAATTTTTGCTAAATATTTTTTTATAGCCATCATCATAGCAAGTATTACATGAAATGGGTTTATAAGCTTATTGTAAATATATTTAATTATATCGAGTTACTAATTTATTTTCAGCATAAGTAAAAGGTAACTCATTTTGTACAACTAATCTAGATAACCCTATTCTTATATTTTCTTGACTATATCTCCAACTTTGTAGCTCGCTCAATTCATTTTGATAAAGTTGTGATTTAACCCAGATGATGAGTGTCTAAATGTCTTTTAATTATACTTGTTCCACCTCTTTTTTTATGTTTATAAACTACACGATGAATTTTACAATGCACTGAACCAGGTGGGCCAATAGGTATACATTTCCATATATCACTAGTTAATCTTCTTTTTTGTTCCCACATTTATCATTATGTGTGTCAATATCATTGGGTGCTTTTGTTTCATCATCATCTAGGTGGTTTTCTTCATCTATTCTATCAGTAGTGAGATGATATTATTCTTGTGATTCAATGTTATGCAAAGATGTAGGTGTTTGTGCAATAAAATTATATTTTTCCATGCTTAAATTATATTCCATATGATATTGGGCCGTAGAACTAGAAAAACAGCGAGGGGTAGTAGTAGGTCTTAGGGGTGGATCTATAAATTGATGGCTACTACTACGCCTAGCAAGTTGAATGGAGGGACAAATTGAGGGGTCATTTAAAAAATAATGTTGATCTACCCTTGTAGGGGCTGTAGAGTGACTGCTAGTTTTTTTTATTTTAAGAACTACTAGCAAGATTAAAAAATTTCTTCATTTTTATAATCAACTAAATACGAATAATTAACAAATAAAATTCACAAAGATTAACATACAAATTAAATTATTAAAAAAATATAGATGTTACCATAAAAGACGCAATAACAATTAAGAAGTCGCAATTTGATACACCACCATTCACGGCTTTGCAAAGTAGCAAATTGATAGACCTCTATTCAAAGCTCCACCAAATAATATGTACCAAATAAAGTTAAAAATATATACAGAATAAATAAAAGATATAAATTATTTATAAATTATTAAATTAGAGAGAAATTGAGAAATTAAAGAACAAGAAATAAAATTTTGGAATACTTGAAACTTTATAGATTTGAGAGAAATTGATAGATTTGATAGGAAACACTTTTATTACAAATGACCACCATATTTTAAGAGAGAGAGAAAGGGAGAGAAGCAAATTGCAACCAGCAATTTACTTAAAGTGGAAATTTATTAATTATATTTCTTATATTAATTCTTAATCAATAATTTTTATAAATTTATAATTTGTAAATTAAAAATTAGAAATTTCTAATTATTGATTTATACATTTATAAACTAATAAATTATAAATTATACATTCTTAATCATAAATTATAAATCTATAATTTTTCAAAATTAATAATTTTTAATTTTTAACTTAAAAATTATAAATTTATAATTTATAATTTATAAAATTTTAAAATTTTAAAAATTATAATTTATAATTTAAATTGAAAAACTATTGCGGGCTAACTAGCCTGTTTATCCTGCAACACGGTCCTGAGCTATAAAATTTTAGCTTGGGATGGGTTTTCAATTGAGCCAGTCTAGCCCAACCCTCATTAAAAAATTAAAAAAGCCGAGTTTGGTCAATTTTTTTGCAAGCTAGGCCAAGCCAGTTGGCCCAGACCATTTTGACACCTCTACCTAAGAGATTCGAATCCAATAGAGTTCCCCAGTTTCGACTAAAGCATAGGTAGATGACTCATATGAGAGTATTCATCTTGAACCTATGAGGTCGAATGGACGCAACCACCTCTCTACTACAATGAATGCTCTGACAGACAACATGGCACCGCATTAATGATGTGTACCTCCATTAATACCACCTTTTTGCAGCGCCAAGTAATGCGCACCTCCTCTATACCATCATGTCCAATGGAGCTGGAGAAAGTGCCACCTAAAATAGTAAAAATATGGAAAAGACCTAAAGGTCCTCAGGTGAAGACAAAGGCCCCTTCAACATATGCAAGGATATCATGGACATATTAGCCTTTCTAGAAAGGCCATAAATACCCCATTGCAACCCTTCAATAAGGTATGCCTACTATCACTTAAAGCCCTCACTCTACTGTTCTACTTTGTTATCGATTAAATATTGACTTGAGCATTTTGTGAAGTAAATTGAATATTCGAGCTTATGCAGTAGAAAATCAAGCATTTTAACATTTTTGGAGCAAATATTGCATTCCTGAGGAAACAAGGAATGAAAGAAGGAAATAATTTGAGTGTAGGCATGTCTTGCTTCCCAAGACTATTATGTAAATTGAATTTGGAAGCATTCAATCTATTTTAACAATTGTATATATTTGAAATATTTTAATTTTTATTTCTTTAATTAGGATAATTTGAGTTTTCCTATTCTGATGGGACTCTTATTAGTTTTCTAGTTTCATTAGAAGTAATAGGCTATTTATACAAACATAGGTATTTTGCATAGGGAGTTTTTTGGGCTTTTCATTCTTTCACACTAGAATATTTTATTTTTTCTGTGTTTGTCTCCCAGACATGAGTTGTTAAACTCTTCTTCTAGCCTAAGGGATTATCGAAGTTTTAGTTTTTCAGTATTTATGAGATCTAAATAGTTTTATTCATATTTCTTATTTCTTGAGTATTTATTTATGTTCTACTTTCATTACGATTATTCAGGCTTATTGAATTTAGGGCACAAATTTGATAGCTTAAAATAATTGTTTTGTCAATTAGAACATTACATTCGTAATTATTTAATTGTTCTAATACTTATGGCATATAACATAGTTATTTGTGGTGACCACATGCATGATTTATGTTATGTGAATATATAATCTAGTCTAAATAAACCCCACTTGTGTGTGTTTATTAGCTAGGGTTGGATCTCTCTAGTTTTTAATGCTGTTGATAAATTAAATCTTAGGAGCACTTATTTAAGATTGTTTATTGGCAAGGAAAATAACTAATGAGCTTATCTTAGTTATTGAGATAGTAAGGAGAGATTGACTATTAGGGCATCCGAGTAATTATAACCAATTTATTCAAGAAAAAAAGAATTAATCTTGCATCAGTGATCAAATATGAGAACCAAACAAAGAATTTGCCTTTGGCTAGATTCCATTTTTATTGATTTCTTATTTTATTTGTGATTTATTTTACTTTAAGATTCTAGGTTTTCATTTTTATAAAAATCCCCCCTTCTATTTTATTTTATTTAGTAAATTTGAAAGAAACAAAATTTACCAGCCCCTATGGAATACGACCCTACTCACCACTAATTACAAATCATACCTCTAGAGTAAGAATTTATTTTTATTAGATTCAACACCTATCAAAATTTTGGCGCTATTGCTAGGGATTGCTGTCAAATAATTTTTTTTAATGCCCCGATCTTCTCGTACAAGTGAACTTCAATACAATCCTGAGATTGAAAAGATTGCTCATAGATTGCGAAAGGAGACTAGATTGCAAAAAAAAGGCGAATCATCACCTTCAGATCTCGATCTAGATATATCTAACTTAGCCAGTTTTAGCAATTTTGAACAAGAGGAAACAATGACTTGAGAAAGAACTTTAAGGGAGTTAGCTGAACCAAATTTGACTCAACAACCACTTTGTATTAAATATCCAAATTTGGAAGCACCTTTTGAGTTAAAATCTAGGTTAATCCATCTATTACCTATTTTTCATGGCTTGGAGAATGAAGATCCCCATAAGCATTTAAAGGTGCTTCTTGTTGTGTGTTCGACTATGAAACCCCAAGAAATGTCTGAGAAGCAAGTCAAATTATGAGCATTTCCATTTTCTTTAGCAAATAAAGCTAAGGATTGGTTGTTTTATCTATCCCCTGGCTCTATCACTACATGGATGGATATGCAAAAATTATTTGATGTAGCTCCATGGGCACAATGTGTACATCCACGCCAAAATACTGGTCACTATGTTCCAAGGCATTGCACTCAACTGATTTATTAAATTAGAATCGATGTTGATTTGGTACGACCAACTTTGCAACAAGTTCCTTCACCAATTTGTTAGTTGAAGGAAGGTGAAACTCCTCCATACCCATTTGCACATAGTTAATCAAAATGAGGGAAAATCCCTTCGAGATTTTCACCAAATTCAATACAGAGGTTTTGAAGACTAACAGTCCTCAGATAGAGTTTTTGATTGAAGTGTTGTTCTTAGATCTTTGACACAAAGAATGTGCCAATGTACTAGTTCAAGAGAGATTGAGGATAATGGAGGGGTTACTCGACCTCGCGAAAAGGTACACAACCCAAGAAGATATAAACAAACCCAAATATGGCACTCTAAACAATGATAAGAAAAAAGCTAAGGAGAAAGATGAAAAATAGCACAAAGATGGTCATTGATCTCCCATCAAATGATTTCACAACTACACCATGTTAGATACTACTAGAAAATAAGTGTTAGATGCCATTCAGCATAACAAACTCCTCAACAAGCCTAGGAAATTGACTAAAATTAAAGCAATAAAGAGATCTAAAAAATATTGTCACTTCCATAGGCAAAAAGGCCATGATATAGAAGATTATTTCAATTTGCATAATAAGATTGAGATGTTGATTTGACAAAGACAATAAAAAAAATTCTTCGATGAAAAAGCTAAATAAGAGACAGTCCAAACTAACTGAACTCCCTGTAGACAAAGGTCAGCTAGCCTAAGAAAAAAATAAGAGAAAAAAGTCTAGGCATGACCCTGCCCACCCCTCATGGGAGTAATCAACACTATTGCTGGAAGCTTAACGGCAGAGGACTCCAAGTCATCAATAAAGCAGAATTAAAAGAGATTGGAATTGACTAAATCTTCCTCAGTTGAAACAGTTTTTCAACTTTTGACCAATGCAGAGCGTATCTCTTTTTTTCTAACTCTGACCTCTCACATATCGAGAATCAAAGCACTGATAACAAGCTAGATTGCCCCTTTTTTGTGTTTGTTGAGATAGCTAACTTTGAGGTCATGAAGGTATAGCTCGATAATGGCAACTCTACAAGCATAATTTTCTTGTCGATGCTGAAGAGAATGAACATAGAGAAGCTGAAGTTTGAGCCGTGCGCACCCCATTGGTATAATTCAAAAGATCTAAGATCATCCCTAAAAGATCTTAAACTTTTCCACTTCATTTAGAGAAGTACCTCGGTGAAGAATGCTCATAGTTAACTACCTAGTCATTGATGGATCCTTTGCTTATAATATTATTATTGGACAATCAATGCTAAATAACTTTAGGGCCATAGTCTTGATCTACCACATAAAGTTCAAGTTTTTGATAATTGTTGGAACTGGTGAATCGCTTTGCAATATGAAGAAAGCTTGGTAAGATTACATAATCTAGATCAAGGTGAATAAAAAGAAGGCTCAACCAAAACTGAAACCCTTGAGAAATGTCCCGATAATAGAACTCAAGGAGGGACAGCAAAAAAATAAGAGGAAGCTTGAGGAGACTAACGAATATGAATGGCAACAAGATCCCTCAACGATGGAATGTGGTAAACTTGAAAAAAAATTATGTGTAAAAAGACCACAGTCTCCACTCGATTATACTGAAATATAATTCTAAATCAATAAAAATTACTTATGTTTCCACAAGTATTCACTATCATCAACAACTATAGTTTTTAGCCTAAATTGATAAACGAGTTGATCATTTAAAGTCAACCTCATAGTCAACCACAAATCAGTTTCAAATCATGAGATAAAACTTCAAGCCCAAACTAATAAATGAGTTGGTCATTTAAATCAACCCTGCAATCGACCACATATCAGTCTCAATCCAAAATCTATGGCTCCCAGCTTATTCATTTAACAAATGAGTTGATTATTTAAAATCGATCTCGTAGTCAACCATGGCTACTAGTCGAACTTGATAGAAGAACAAATAATTTAAAATCAACTATGCCGTTGAACACAACTTAAAATTGACCTTGTAGTCAATCATTGTAATCAAGTCACCCACGGACACATGTATTGTGACACAAAACTTGAAATAGAAACATTGAAGTTAATTTAAGCCAACCAACAATTAACCACTAGACTCAGTCAATTCGTTCGATCTCAAAGAAAATATCTTAAGTTGACCAAGTGATCAACTGTGAAGACTATTTCAAAACTAATTTTAAATAGATAAAGTTGAGGATATGTCCTTAGAACTATCCACTTATCCCTTTTCAAGTTGATCACATAATCAACCACTAACTTGGTTTTAAACCAACTAAACATTTTCCTGTCTCTTTATTAGAAATTTACACTACTCAACTAGTTTTTACTTTTTCACACATTCATGTGATCATTTTGAAAAAATTAAAGCAATAAAAAGGAAAGGAGCAAATCAACAAAAGAAAATAAGCAGAAAGTTCATTTTATAAATTGAAATGTTCAATTACATGATCATAAGACTTTGTTCTTACAAATGACCAAAAGGCCTAACAAACTTAAATAGAATCAAACAACAAAAATAGTCGTGGCCTCAACTCGACCTAGCACCTTTCCCTCCAACCCCATGCGCCACTGCCTCATCAATAGTACAATTGAGCTCATCAGAGCAAAGCACACGAACAGTTGTGGCGAGAACTTCAACCTTTTGTTGGGCACCAGCACAAGTAATAGTTATATCGTAGTTGCAAGTCGGGCAAGACCTACCTCATCAGTCAAAAAAGTACACTCGATAGGAGGGAAAAAATAGCAATATCGACCTTGCCACCTTTAATCTCGAATGTAAACTCATTCATAAAGTCAAACTCTTTAGCCACCTCAACTACCTTTAGGTGGGGAACAGCCATAGGTCCAACTACAAGTGCACTCTCATTGGTAGGAGGGAAGTTGAGGTAATCCTCAAGCTGCTCAATTTGCAGCGGATTGAGGCTCTCCTTGTCCTCAGGACAAAATTCATACCCCAAGAACTCTAACTACTTCACCGCCTTATCAGAGGCCTTCTTCACTTGTCAATTAAGAAGGTAATACTAGTGTCTTGAAACACCAAGCACAGTATGAACTGCTACATAGCCTCTTTTTGGATGCCCAACAGCATTCTAAAAAGTTCATCCTAAGCATACTTGGTTATGATATTATATCCATACGTTCGACCAACATTATAATTGACCTCAACTTCCAGTCTAGCCTTCCTTAACAGCTTATCCATCTTGCTTTTCTTAGCCATAACAGCCAGGAGCTACACATCTTTAACTTTGAGCTACTTCATTAGTTGCACGATCTTTAATTGTGTGGAGTTAAGCTGCGTTTTGCCTACTTCTACATCACTTTACTCCTTCTGGAACTCTTTTCGATCTTTGAAGGCCAGCTCTAACCTCCGATAAAAGTGGTACCCCAGTTGGTTTACCCACAATGATGAAAATTTTAGTTGAAAGATTTAAAGCCAAAATTGGGAACAACGAGTTAAAGTCAACTAGACATTTATCATGTTGGAGTGATAAGCAAAGGCCTTCAATGCCTCAAGCTAGCTCATCTTGAGCATCTTCTTTTGGTAGGACATAAAAAGTCCAGCCATCATCATTTTCAAAGGCGCAGCTTTAGTTGGCCCCATCATCATCATTGATAAAAAGTTTTGAACCCAGATTTCTGTCCCAAACCTGGGTGAAAAAAACCCAAGTAGTAGGAACAAGTCATCATCCGATCAAGGCCCAAAGAGATTAAGCTCAATTAGTTAGGTCAAGGCCCCAATTTTGCCTTTCCCTTTATCAACAGTAATTTTTTTTTAACAGGTCTAACTTGCTCGATGTAGGCAGAGGTGTAAATGAGAGTTGAGCCTAAATCTAGTAGATTTAAGCTTAGCACATGTATTGATTTGTGAGCTTGAGCCAAGCTTGGTCAAACCTGAAAAGCCAAACTCAAGCTCAGTTCATTGGAATAGACGAATGCTCGACAAGCTTTATCAATCTTGACTTAATAAAGCTCATTATAGAGAAGTAGAAATGCTCAATTCATTAAGCTTGGATGAGCTCTAATTCAAGTTTATATAGGTTTGGATTAATTAGAGCTCATTTAGACTTAAAACAAAATTTATAATTATAAATTTTTTAAATAATTTTGTTCTATATTTTTTTAAAAATAAAAAATTGAATTATTATTATTATTATTTTTCTTTATAGATTTTATTATATTGGCGTATGTGTATGTATATATATAATAAAAAAGCTCATTTAAGCTTGAGAGCTTTTCGAGTCAAATATTATTGAGCTCAACTTAGCTCATTTGACTGACGAGCTTAAGTTCGAGCTCAACTTAGCTCGGGCTCAAAAAGATTGAGCTGAATATGAGCTTTCATTGAGCTGAGCCCAAACCGTTTGCAAATCATCTCATCTTATTTACATCCCTAACTGCAAGTTTTTTCTGATAAGGTACAGCGTTACCTATCTCAATAGAAGCTAGTCAGGCAAGTTGTTGTTGAGCAAATGATGGCGCCTATTGTTGCAATGTAGCTTGGGAGCCTACCTCCCCATGAGCATTAGCCACCCGACGCTCCTATGCCCTTTTCTAGCATGCCATCATTTATTGTCACATGTAGTTCATAATTTTAGCTTGATCTGAAAAGACAGCAAAGCAAACACATCAACATCGACCAGAAAGTTAATGAAAAATTTAATTAACGTAGGTCAACTGTGGTGTCTACCTAGTTGAGCATCAACAGATAGACCTAGTTGGGCAAGCAACAAGCCTGCTAGCACTAGGTTCCTCTCATCAGTATACCCCATTACCTTCATTTGCCCAAATTGAACTAAGTTGCAAATTAAAGTATTAGGCCATGTGGGGTTTTCATTCACTAGCATATCGACATAACCTCTCAGTCACCCCCTAAGTATGTTAAACCCAACCCCCAGGGAGCTTGAACAAAAAATAATGCTTTTTTCACTCTTAACTATGCAAGGAGAAGAGAGTCACCAAAAACTTTCGATGAGGACAGGCTGTGAGATAATAGAAGCCCGACTGCTCGATGCTAGTCAACGTTTGGGATATTAGGAGATGGAAAAGATTTGAGAAATTGACAAAAGTCGAAGGCTGGTTGTGCATTAGCATCAAGATAACGAAGCGAGAAATTATTTGGAAGAATCTGGGTTATACAGACTTGGAAACTATTTAAGAGATCGATTATAGGTTGCACTAAAGGAAACCAAAACCCACACTCAAGGGCATCCTCGAACACCATAATGTAACTAGCAGGAGGCTAATGTGTCCTATCATTAGGACTAAGAACAATCAGCTCGAACCCTTGAGGAATATGGTATAGCTACCTAAGCAACACAAGATCTCTATCTATAATTTTGGATATGATCTCACTATAGTGGTTGAGTCTAAATAATTAGCCACAGGAGATAGGAGGTTGGTTTAGTCCAGACCTACTCCTAGCATTGATCTGACTAGTAATAGAAGACTTGCTTGACCTGCTAGTCAAGTCACCCAACCTCTCATTTGACCTGATCTCCTCACTATCACTATCTCTACTACTGCCTTTACCAAACACACTCAACATATTGCTTATGATGAATATCATCAAAATTAAATAGAATAAAACTTGCTCAACATTTCTAGAAGACTTACACGATTAGCAACACTAGAGCAAAACTTGATTAGCAGAAAATGCAATAAAATATGAAGTATGGACCTCTCAAGATGCTGTAAAGGTGAAAATGAAAGCTTTCCCTTACTTATTTACAGGCATCAACTAGGGAGCAACTCAACTAGCAAAAACAACTGACTATTGAGCAATTATTACGTATTTGTTGGTTGACTGTTCGTGCTACTTGATGTAATAGTCGCATTAAATACACTAAACCCTAGTCGACATTTGAAATGTAAACATTGCAAGCATGTTAAACACTTCGTTAAGTGTAATCAATTTTTGCAGATCAGTTAGTCCCTGTTCTTTCTCATTGAACATCTCAATCAGAACTCGAGACTAAAGGACGTATGATATGGGATAGGCCAACAAGCCTAACCCAATACCACTCGATCAGACAAAATGTATGATGTGGTACAACCCATTAGCTACTAGGCCCAATGCATTAGTAATCGACCAAGTTATAGATCGATCCCAATCTCACTGAGCTTTTCTACCAGCACGAGTATCAACACATTGCCCAGTGAGTAAAGTATGGTCAACCAGGTCATGAATTATTCAGTACTCAACCAGAGAGATATATGAATCCAACAAAGCTCAACCATTTCGTCCAGAGCATAAGCAATTGACTCATAAGCGAGTATTCATCTCAACCCTATGTAGTCGAACAGACACAACCACCTCTCTACCACATTGAATGCTCTAATAGGTAGTATGCCTTTACATTAATAACGTGTGCCTCCACTAGTACCACCTTTCTGTGGCACCAAGGTAATATGCACATCCTTTGTACTATCATGTCCTATGGAGCTGGATGAGGCACCATGTAAAATAGTACATAAAATAGAGAAGACCTAAGGGTCTTTAGGTGAAGACAAAGACCCATTCAACATATGCAAGGGAATCATAGACATATCAGCCTCTCCAGAAAGGCTATAAATACCTTATTGACACCCTTCAATAAGGTGTGCCCATACTCAAAGCCCTCACTGTGCTGCTCTACCTTCTAGTCGATTAAATACTAAGTTAAGCATTGAAGTACCTTAGCTAGAGGCACTTGGCTAGCTTGACGTGTGCTATTGGTTGTAGAACTTGACCCAACGACAACATCAAACATCTTTCTCGACCTCCCAACTAGCTAATTGGATTAGATGACAACCCAATACACCATCAAATAGTTGATACCATCATCAAATGTATTCCCATCAATATGTTCCATACCAATAAAATCAAATTATTACACATATTTAATCCCCTTTGGGAAGGTAAGAATGCAAAATAATACTAACTCAAGATACGCATGCCACAAATTTTACAATTCTCAATGAATAGAACACTTTAGTGTAACTATTTACTTCAACCTATAAAATAAGCACACAATCGAGTTCAATAATTAATTGTCCAACTTGCACATGCACTACATGTATGCAAGACTTCCAAAAATTAAGTACTAAAAAATATATACTTCCAGGAGCTTTAAATAACATTTATAGCATTCAAGCTATTCCAGAATCGAGAAAATGTTTTCTCTCAAATTTTCAGTTAAATAAGAAGACAAAGTAAATCATATTAAAAGCATGTGATTTTGGTACAAAGAATAAGGGGATAAACCACAGTGAAAATGAAAACAATAATCAAGACAAAGTAAATTTCGTCTTAGTAACATCGAAATGATAAATAGTAAAAGAGTAGATAAGTAAAAAAGTGCAAGGAATGGATAATAAATAGGAAAAATCAACACATCTACCATATTTTTAGTTTCGATAGGATAATCTTGTTTTAATCAGAAATACCGTGAGTTGGGCTTTCTTATATTATATTAATCAAGATTAGAATTTTCGCCAATGAAGGCCTAGGGTTGGATCATATATGTAATATATATTGAAATTAGATCTGTTTTCTAATGTGTTTTAAGTTTCCATATGGTTAATTATTGTTAAGGAGACGGTACTACTTTTACTTGTGGGGATGTGTATTGGATAAGACAAAATTAGAAAGAAAAACACAACAATTATCAACACACAGACACATCTCATTCTTTCCAATAGAATTATCAACACACACTCAAAATATTTAAAATAGTGAATAAGAGATCAACGAAATACAATCAATAAAATTAGATTTTAATTCATAGATATATGACTTTTATACCAACTGTAAGATATACCCATGAAATCAAAATACCATAAGTTGATTTATTCGTGATACAATTCCTGCAATTAGTAGAATCGATGGCAGAGTTTTCATTTTCTTCTCACACAAACTACGTAACAGCTTTAATGGGATAACAAACTCAAAACATGGAATGAAAAAGGAACATAACCATAATATATATAAAATAAAACCCTAAAGAGCTCTCCCATCATAGGCTTTTATGATTTGCCCCACACCAATTGCCATATCAAGTCTATTACGATAATAGATCTTAACAATATTGGATCAAAATAATAAACCGTACAAGTCATGTCTCATTAATCATATTAAGTTAACCAATTTTTTATTTTATTACAAGACAAATCTAATTAACAGAAGTTCACGTATTAAAATAAAATTCCAACAATCTAAACTTGTAATAAAGATGAAACTTGTTAGCATTCAACTTAAAAAATTCATAATTATATATAATATTTGTATAAAAATATTGTTTTATTCAAAGAGTTCCCATTTAACTTACACAAAGGAAGTTGAAAACTCAATCCCATTGTTTTAATAGGTTCCTAAATTTATTATTGTTTTATCCTTTTCCCCCGAAGTTCCCAAATAAATGACTTCACTGTCTGGCAACCGATTATTTGAATGTCAACACATCAAAAAAGACACGTGTCATATTCACTATGACATTCATTCTGCACGACATGTTTAAACGCAATGTTCCGACACAAGATATTAGCAATATGATTCCATTGATCCACTAAAAAATTTAAACGAATTGGGTAGAGCTCGCGTTAAAAGCTTTATTTCTTGGGGACTTACCGTTAGTCCATTTCACGGCCGGAGAAACCAAAATATAAATATATGTAGTCACCAAAAGTCCCAATTACAAAATATACAGCTTATTCATTCAACGTCAACAGAAACAAGAAAGCTAAGCCGCTGATGAAGCGGATCTGTATTGAACAACCACCTCAGCCTCCGATATGGTGGTCGCCAATTTTTGGCCTTCAGGATCACCACCACTTACAGAATTCATACATTCGTTCTGATTGATGCTCAAATCCAAGGCCTCGTCGTTGTATATGTCCCACCATTTCTTCACCAGCATTTTGATGTCTGCCCGATCCATGTTTTCTTCTTTCCCAGTATATCTCCACGGCTTCGACCCTGCAACACAGTAGTGAACCACTTTCACCTTGTCTAAATCGACCGCCTCCGGGTGCCGCCACAACATTGCTACTAACAGGTTGTAGATAGGAGGAATTGGCGTCGAAATGTCTCTAAAAAACATGTTTAGGAAATCCTGTGCGTAGATATTAATTGTGCTCCACCACAATCAACAAATTAGATTACTAATTGTGCCCCAAGAAATTAAAATAGATGACCTGAACAGGATCGATTCTGCACTCCTATACCAAGAAACACACGAGCTTGCTAAAAATGTCAAATTCTCTATTTCAAATTGTCTTTCACCTTGTATTCCATTTCATTAGTACAAATGGAATGTGTGTAATCTAAAGTTAAGATAAAAAAATATTTTATACTGTATATTTGTATTGGACACGTACTTTTATGATTAAATAGAAAATGAAATACAATTTGTAACAGCACTTTAAACCCTTTATAATATATTCCAATACCGATTTCATGTCATAGTGTACTAAATTACTTTCTTGAAGAATAATTAATTGTAAGTCAAATACATTTGACATATATATCTACATAAAATTAGAATATGAAATGAAACATATAGCTAACAGATGGCGTAAACTATGATAATCGAGGATTTGAATTACAAATTTATGAACAGCTATTGCCAAATTCAAGTCCAAATTATATATGGCAACAGAGTTAGCCTAGATCAAGGGGTCGCATCGTACCTGCTCGGCAAATGAGGTTGGTGGGGTGATCTCGAGGGTGCTGAGTAGTTCCTCATATGTGTTGAGATTAGGCTGGAAGAGGAACATGCCACCATTAAAATAGTAAGAGGGCTGGCGGCCGAGCTCCTGCGGCCATGAGAGCTTCTGCCGACAGGGCTGGCCATACATGTCGCATAGGCAGTCCACCACGCCGTAGAAGCATCCACCGGGTAGATCAAAGAGGTGGTCTATGTTATCAAACACTTGGATGTCTGCATCCATGTATATCATTTTGTTGTACTCCACAAACTACAGTCCAAATAAGAATAAAACGCTATCAACTTTTATCTTTAATGATCATATGAATTCCATCCTCTTGCCGTTTCGATCTATTGTAATGGGCACTAATTATATTGACCTTAGATCAATTTCACATGCATGGAACTAAAGTATCATTGATAAGTCAACTGCACCATCTGCTTGGAGTTTAAATCTTCTAATTGATTCATTCATTGGTATTTTATTTTCTATTTCATGTTAGAAGTCATGTAATATTAATATTACCAGTTACATAAACGCCAATACATATTATATATAAAATAAATTTTTAATTGTGGACGCATTAATTCGGAAAGTAGAATTCAGTTTATTCTCCACCAAAGCTCTCCACCAAAGCAGTAGCATCCATTAATTGAAAATAAATTTGAATTTTTACCGGCCTGAAATTAAAATCCTCAACATTTCAGCATATCTTAAACGACAAAATTAAGATTCCCGACTACATAACGTTCAATTTATGCATGTCACTCTGCTCATATCCATAAACTTTACATGTCTGGCTAAATAAACTATGATCATCAAGAATTGATAAGATTAATTCGGTAAAAAATTTTGCCGTATTCAAACGATAAATTATATATATAAAGAAAGATGTAGAGCACATGTACCTCCCAAAGTCGAAGCTTACAGTAGTTGATGGCAAAATAAGGTCTAACAAAAGGGCTCTCCTCGCCATTAGCAGGAGGAAAAACCGGTTGGATCTCGCGGAGGAGACAACCTTGTTCCACCAGAAGAGAGCGGTGCTCCGCCGGCACGTCAGGCAAAACCGCCACCACCAGCGGAAAAGCAGCTCTAACCTTCCTTAAACCCTTGGCCAACCCTATAACCCCCTTGACATAGTCACCATGACCAGCCAAGAACGTCACATAGGCATTACGTGGTTGCTCCCTCATTATCAGCCCTGCACCCGCTGCAGGTCCATTTCTTGCTGTGGGGTTCACAATCTCAGGAGCCATTTCGATTATATCTTATATTCTTCAAAACTTAAACCTATCAAACGGAGTACAATTCAATTATCAGAAAATTTAATTTGTCCTACCTAGCTAGCTCGCTCGCTAGAGTAAGGAAACTCTGTGTGTGTTTAAAATGATTTGTAAGGATGTTCGCGAGAGCACTTCGGAGCAAAGTCCTCAAAGACAAGAGCTAACGTGTAAGAAGCTAATGGAATGCAAAAGACACGTGGACAAACACGTGAAATTAATTAATATTGATCGTGTATGTTGTCCATTTAAGTAGAGATCAAAATGAGTTAGGAGTGTGTGTGTGTGTCTACGTGAGTATTATAAATCCCCCTGCGTGTAACTGAGCAGTCGAACATTCCACATAAATATGTGGCATCTTTAGCGTAAGTTGGCCATATATATATATATGAAGATATACATACAGAGTGATTCCATGCATGTAACTATATAGAAGTGGATAAGGGATGTTTTGGCAAAATGGGCTTACGCAACGTTAGCAGGTTGGGATCTTAAATGGGCGGGAATATGTGCATATTCATGCATGGACTAGACGATGGAGCCACCGCCTCACTATTCTAGTAACAAAAACTCTTAGGGAATATTGCAACAATAAGACAGTTTAAATGATTATTTTATAAATAAGGATTGAAATTATTTGAAGTGACAAATAAAATAGGATCATACTAATTAAAAATTTAATTATCGAAAAGTACAGCTAGTATTGACAAATGTTTCAACTCATAGCACTTCAATTGTGGCGAACAAAGAATCCCCCCTCCCTCTCTGTTTGACCTTTCAATTGTTAGAATCATACATTCCTATCTGCAATAATTTCAATCCTCATTTATGTTAGTTAATATTAAAATTTTAAATTGTGAGAATTAAGTTAAATTAATTATTAGTGAAGTTATATATTGGATTGACAGATATTGTTTATTTATTTTATTTGAAAAAGATAATTAATGCCCAAGCCTCTAAACACTAACCAAAACAACTCGGGCAGAGGAAAACGCAGCCCGCCGCGCAGCTGTTCTATGTAGAAACCGAGAAAACCCTGAAGGGGGATGGTGCAGCCGATCTAAGGATTTGGGCACTACTATATGATACTGGTCGAGGATACCCATGATCTCTATGAGTCTGCGGCTCTTGTGCTTAGTTATCCTAGAGAAGTACGTTTCGTAATAAGGCAGCCCTGCCCGAGTCATCCCCTGCTCAGTCTCCCTCATCACCCCCGGCGAGATACTAAGAACTGAGTCATCCGAGTTACCATCCCCAACCAACTCAATAAACATTCTAGGTTTTCTAAGAACTCTTAATAAAATTAAACTAGAAAATGCGAAGCAAGGAATCAGAAAGAACTAGAAAATGCGAAGTGAGAAAGTAGAAAGAACTTGAACTCATTTTCTAGAGGCACGGGACATGGGCAGAGTTTTCTTCAAATCGCAATGGCGACTACTACCCAGACGGCGGAGTAATTGCCAAAGCGCATAGAGGAATTGAAGAAAAGAAAAGAGCAGGGAGGATTTTGCAGAAGTGGCGAAGGGGGATAGTTTAATTGGTGCACGATTTTTATAGGGAGGAAGAAGGGCTTTTGGACTTCTAAGTACAAACTCAGCCGTACACATGTCCTTGGGGATATTCAAGATCAGATAGTCCCATTCAATGCTACAGATAAGACAGGCGAACATGGGAAACGACAAAGCAATGATGTTTATTCCTTGGAAAAGGGCAAAATCGTTGCAGATATGTTTGAGCTCATCCCAAGTGTCAATTAGCCCGAACAAACATCCTATTAAGAATACAGACCATTTCCCTCACGCTTTATCCTCTATTAACTCGAACTGTCATAGTTCAAACCCCTTTTTGAACTTTATTTTTGGAGGGTGAGGTAATGCGTATATACCCCCACCCCGAGCCAAAGAAATCATGAAGGCTGCGATCACCCCAAATAGTCCAATCGAGCTTAATTCAAGAATAGAAGTCAAAGATGAGAGCATGAGATAACCGAGCTGATCTCAGAAGAAACAATCGAGATGAGATTTTGAGTAAATCGAGCTTATATCAGAGGAAGCAAACGAGATGAGGGTTTGAGTCAACCAAGCTAATATCAGAGGAAACAGCCAAGATGAATGTTTGAGTTGCCTGAGCTGATATCAGAGAAAGCAGTCGAGTTGATTATTCTATGATGCCTAAGCTTATTTTTAAGTTGCAGCTTTGGCTTAACAAAATCGAAAAGCAAGGAATGTGGGCCACACATGGCACCATGTCGATCAACTCTGCTGAATGTGGATAGTTAGAGATTTTGTGGGCGGTTACAACCCTAGTTAGTAGGGTGTTCAGTCATATAAAAGGCCTTGTACGATATTACACATGGGGATTTTTTTTTCTCATAGATTATCAGTGAGAATACAAGATTACTTTCTTTTGTTTTCAATTGGTGCTCTGTAAAATTATTCTTTTTGACATCAAATTGGCGTCGTCTGTGGAAAATAGATTAGGAGTTGGGACATGAGAGTGGGTAATTTAGAAGAGAATGGAGAGATAGGTATGAGGATGATGTCACAAAGTGAACCAACACCTATAACCACAGTTGCCATTCCATCAGCTACAGTGGCACAGCTGGCAATCACTGAAAGAAGGGTTGCCCCAGTATCTTCGATGGTGGGGCAAATGACTACGAAATAGTTGACCAACTTCTTATGGTAAACATTTAGCATTATCACTGCCACCTAATCTGCTAGAACTATGCATGCACCCCCTCTGCCGATGCTCCCAGGCCCCATGGTCATCCCTTTTCTAACAGGAGTGGCACCTAATATTTTGCCACCTCCCACACCTATGCCCCTTCCAAGATTGGTTAGTCCTATACCACTAGCAAGGGCGACGGCCACTCCGATAGCGCACATGCCCATGGGTGTAGCCCTTTTGTAGAGCCCCAGAGTTGCCTTGGTGTCAAGAGCAGTTGCGCAAGGTATGATTATAGCTAGGCCACCTTTCCCCAGTAATCCAGGGCTGGCCATAGAAGGACAAGAGGTCACAGCTGCACCAGTCGGAGTAACATTGGAAGAACCTAGAAAAGAGGGTACTTGGAACATACCTAAAAAGGTTCACATGAAGAGCCCAATCCACTTAGCAGATGCAGAAGCAGCGGCAGAAAGTCAAATCTCGATCAAACATAATAGGAATAGAAGGGACAAGTCTCAATCAAAGTGGAAAGTGGAAATGGAAAACATGAGTAGGGAGATGGAAGAGATGAGGAAAAGGATCGAAGGAAGAATGGAAGAAGAAATTAAGGCCTCACCGTTTGACAATGCCATATTGTGTGATCCATTCTCGAAGAACCACAAGTCTTTCAATATGCCTATGTACACAGGTACTTCCGACCCTATCAATCACTTGTGCAAAATTGAGAACTTAGCCATGCTATACCAATTCTCAGATAGAGTGGAATGCAAGACTTTCCTTACCACCCTAGGAGAGGCTGCTCAGAGAAGGTTTGGGCAATTACCAACTTGGTCTATTCATACATTCGATGAATTCGAACGAAGATTCCTACACGAATTCACCAATAACAAATAGTACAGGAGAAGTGTGCAGAGCTTACTTTCCTTCTGGCAAGGGGAGGCAAAAAGCTTGAGAAGTTTTGTAAGGCGGTTCACTGCGGCGGCCTTCGAAGCTCCTTCGGCTACTCTAGAATTATTAAGTGGTGCTTTCACTCAAGGGCTACAACCTGATCCTTTCTTTCGATCCTTGAGTAGAAAGCCAACGAAAAGCTATGATGAGCTCTTAAGACAGGCAAAAATGTTCATTCATGATGACGAAGACTGTGAAACAAAGGACAGGGAGTTGAAGGAGAAGAGAAGGGACAGGAGAGAAGATCTTGCCAATAAAAAAC
Source organism: Jacaranda copaia (assembly GCA_014898725.1). Classification (NCBI taxonomy): domain Eukaryota; kingdom Viridiplantae; phylum Streptophyta; class Magnoliopsida; order Lamiales; family Bignoniaceae; genus Jacaranda; species Jacaranda copaia. The sequence goes on along the minus strand of JACGDI010003540.1, from coordinate 152,253 downwards.
CAAGGCAAGAAAAGAGACCCAGAGCTGCACTCATGTGGCAAGTGAAAGTTCCATCGATGCTAGGGCCAAAATTTGATCACTATACCCCCTTGCAGATGCTCAGAGAGCAAGTAATGCAGGTTATTAAGCATCTTAACCTGCTTCATGGCCGTGCTCCCATAGAGATCCGCTAAGACAGCCTAAGTTTGACAGATTCTGTCACTTTCACAACGAGTACGGAAATAAGATGGAAAATTGTGACCACCTGCGGAATGAGTTGGAGCAGCTGGTGTGGGATGGAAAGCTAAATGAATTTGTACTTAGAGCAAGAGTCGAATGTAGAGACAAGCGCCCCGTACAAAGCTGGGAGGGACAGCCAAAAATCTAACAACCCAATGAAGAGAATGATGTTAAAAATGAGGCTGTCAGAGGAGTGATTCACATGATTTTGGGGGGTCCGACTGAGGGAGACACTCACCGAGCTAGGAGAGCAAAACCCAGGGTTGCGATGCATAAAAATATGGAGGTGGCATCCATTTCTACTATTAATGACATCCCATTTATCTAGTTCGGACCAGAGGACTTGGAAACACTACATCTACCCTATCAAGATACTTTGGTTATTACAGCGATGATAGCCAACTATGAAATGGCCCGTATTTTTGTTGATAGAGGTAGCTCGTCTTTTATGATGCCTTCCAATAGATGAATCTAGAAAACACCATGCTTGAACCAGTGGAAACGTCACTCTTTGGATTTTGAAGAGAAGCAGTTCGGCCCAGGGGACGAATTTCTTTGCCAGTCTCTTTGGGGGCAGGAATGTACCAGAAGACATGCATGGTAAATTTCCTAGTCGTTGATGCCCCCTCAGCGTATAATGTGATTTTTGGCAGGCCCATAATGCAGCTCTTCCAAGTAGTAGCTTCCCCATACCATATGAAGTTGAAGTACGTGGTGGGGCAATTGGTAGGGGAAATAGTGGGAGATCAGTATACTTCCAAAAAGTGCCACATGGATGCAGTGAGAAAGGGATGCCACAAAGGTAATGAGGTATGACAAAAATAAAGGCAAAATTGTGTGGGCGCATCTTCAGGTGTGAAAAAGCAGTAGAAAATTGAATCGAAAGGAAAGCTTCTATCGATAGAGTTGGTCCTGGGAGATCCCAATAGAACCACTCGAATAGGTTCCCACCTAGAGACTAGCTTGAAGGTAGAGCTAATTGCCACACTAAGGGATTATATGGATGTTTTCGCTTTTTCTGTCAAAGACCTTATAGGTATAGACCCAAATATGGCCGAGCACAGACTTAATGTGGATCCTACCGTCAGGCTAGTCAAGCAGAAAAAGAGGCATTTTGATCTTGAGAAAAACCACATAATCTAGGAAGGGGTGGAGAAGCTCTTGGATGCAGGGCATATTGTGGAAATCCAGTTCCCTGAGTGGATCTCCAATGTTGTGTTGGTGCCAAAGCAAGCCCACAAATGGAGAGTATGCATAAACTTCAAGGATTTGAACAAAGCCTGCCAAAAAGATTTCTAACCGCTACCCAGGATCGATCTAATGGTGGACTCTATTTCTGGATATGAACTCCTTAACATGATGGATACCTCACAAGGATACCATCAAATTCCAGTCAACTGGGAGGATCATAAGTGGGTAAGCTTTATCACATCCCAGGGAACTTATCGTTATCTAGTCATGCCTTTTAGCCTAAAGAATGCAAGAGCCACGTAACAGAGGCTAGTGGATCAAATGTTCAAGTAGCAGATCAATCGAAATATAGAAGTATATGTTGACGACATGCTGGTAAAAAGTGCAACCTGAGCTAAACATATTGAGGATTTGAAGGAGACTTTTGAAACCTTGCACAGTATAGGATAAAGTTGAACCTAGATAAGTATGTGTTTGGAGTTAAAGGAGGCAAGTTTTTAGGCTATCTAGTGACAGAAAGGGGAATTGAAGCTAACTCAGAAAAAAAATTCGAGCTATTTTAGAGATGAGCCCCCCAAGAATCGTGAATAAGGACCAGAGATTGGCTAAAAGGATAGCCGCTCTAAGCTGATTCATATCCAAATCAACTAACAGAAGCTTACCCTTTTTTGGAATATTGCGGAAGGTAAAGCAGTTCAAATAGGGGAAACAGCGCAACGCGTGTTTGAGGAGCTAAAAGTTTACTTAGCAGAGCTCCCCTTACTGACGAAGCCCACCCTAAGGGAAACTCTCTATTTATATTTAGCAACATCCGAGCATGCGGTGATCTCGGTACTCATAAGGGAGGATGGAACAGCGCAAAGGTCGGTATACTATGTCAGTAACATCCTATATGCTGCCGATTTGAGATACCCAAAAATTGAGAAAATGGCACTAGCCCTAGTGATCACGGCAAGAAGGTTACAGCCCTACTTTTTATCTGATCCTATAGTCATGTGAACTAACCACCCATTGAAGCCAACTCTTGGGAAGGCTGACATGGCAGGAAGATTAGTCAAATGGTCAGTAGAGTTGGGAAAATATAAGATTAGCTATGCCCCCAAGAATGCCATAAAAGCGCAAGCCCTGGTGGACTTTGTAGCAGATGCACCTATAAGGGGGAATAAAGGTTTGTGGATGGTATAGTAGATGGGTTGTCAGGACATAGAGAAAATGGAGTTGGAATTATTATTGTTGATCTTAATAGTGAAGATATGGAGTTTGCAGTAAAGTTCCATTTTAAGGCCTCCAACAACGAAGCAAAATATGAGGCCGTGATACAGGGGATTAAAATGGCCAAACAAAATGGCACCAAACACGTCCAGGTGTTCACTGATTCACAATTAGTGGCGAAGTAGATTGAAGGATAGTACGAGGCTAAAGAAGCCAAAATGAATAAATATCTGCAACTGACAGATAAGCTACGACAAGAGCTGGCTGAGCTCCAAATAACCTAGATACCTCAGAATGAGAACAGTAAGGCAGATTGTTTAGCCAAGATAGGTAGCTCGCTCAGCAAGTGTAACACCCGACGAGTTACGATCTATTAGCTGGAAAATGAAAGTCTCGAAGCTGAAGTCCTTACAGTGGAAGAAGGTCAGGATTGGAGAATCCCCATCATGCGATATCTACAAGGGGACAACCCAGTGGCTAATCATAAGTTGCGAGTGCGAGCAACATAATTCACCATGGTAAATGGACTATTGTACAAGAGAGGGTTTGCTCAGCCATTGCTACGTTGTTTGTCCCCTCATGAAGAGGAATACATCCTACTAGAAATTCACGAAGGATGCTGCAAAAATCACTTAGGCGAGACTACACAAGCCTTCAAAACTATCTAAGCTGGGTACTTCTAGCCCTTTGTTTGAGCCAACACAGGAGAATTGGTGAAGATATGTGACAAGTGTCAAAGGCACGCCCAGGTCAGCCATATACCCACTGAGCCCATGCATGGAATGAGTGCCCCCTACCCCTTCGTAAAATAAGGAATGGATATTATAGGGCCTTTCCCTGAGGCAGCTGGCAGAGGAAGTTCTTGTTGGTTGTAGTAGATTATTTCAGTAAGTGGGTAGAAGTAGAACCCCTGGCTAAGATAACGGAGAATGAGGTGCTCAAATTCTTATGGAAGAACATAGTATACAGGTATGGCATCCCCAGGGAGTTGATCTCGAATAATGACAGGCAATTTTAGGGGTCTAAGGTGCAAGCCTAGTGTAAGGAAATGAAAATTGACCAACACTTTAGCGCCGTAGCCTACCCATAAACCAATAGGCAAACTGAGGTCATCAATCGGGATCTTTTGAGGAGTCTGAAGAAAAGGTTAAGCCAAGCTAGTGGTGGTTGGGTAGATGAGCTTTTTGAAGTATTATGGGCCTACAGGACTATGCCGAAAGCGTTAATCGGGGAAACGCCTTTCAGTATGGTCTACAGTGTAGATTCATTGATTCTAGCCAAGGTAGGTTTGGAATCACATCGGGCGCTGGCATACAATCCCAATGAGAATGAGGAGCTGCTCAAGTACAAGCAAAGGATCCAAACTGCCTACAACAAAATGGTGAAGCCTCACAGTTTCTAGGTGGGAGATTAGGTCTTAAGAAGACTGGATGCACTAGGAAATGTTGGAAAATTAGAACCTAACTGGGAGGGACCCTATAGAGTGATCACCGTGCTGAAAAGGGAAGCTTATGAGCCGAAAACGGTAGAGAGAAAGAAGCTAGCTCGTCCGTGGAACATTCAGAACTTGTGGTGTTTTAACATGTAACTTCTTTTAGAATCTGTTTTGTTGTTCTTAATTTACATTAGTTGTCTCGCTATGTTTAGTTTTATCTTAGAAATTAGACAGTCAGTTTCCATTTCTTGTAAGCATAATTTAGGCAGGATCAGAGTATCTCTTGTTAAGTCTTGAAGGTGTCATTTGCTTTTCCAACTTACTAATCTAAAGTGAAGATGGCAAATGCCTAAAAAAAATCAACTCGGCTTATCTAAACTGAAGATAATGAATGCCAAATGAAAATCAACTCGACTGATCTAAATTGCAGATGGCGAATGCCTAAAAAAATTAGCTAGGCTGATCTAAACTGAAGATGGTGAATGCCTAAAAAAATCAGCTCAACCAATCTAAACTAAAGATGGCGAATGCCAAACAAAAATCAACTCGGCCAATCTAAACTGAAGATGGCAAATGCCTAAAGAAAATCAAACCGGCCGATCTAAACTGAAGATGGTAAATGCCAAATGAAAATCAGCCTAGCTGATCTAAATTGAAGATGGCAAATGCCAAACGAAAATTAGCTCAGCTGATCTAAACTAAAGTTGGCGAATGCCTAATAAAAATCAGCTTATCTAATCTAAACTAAAGTTGACTCGGCAAAGTTGAAGGGCGAATGATTATAAAAAGCCCTATTCCATTAAGTAATGTGGTTATATTTGTTCCAAAAAAAAAAAGCCCCAACAGGTAGGCAAGAGGCGTTACAGATACTCAATTGCTCGGACCAGCCTACTCAGGGGGCAACGCAATAGCCGAGGTGGCAGCCTGATTCGAGGGCCCAGCTCTAGAGAATGCCTTGGCCTCTCCTAAAGCCTTGGTCTCTGACCCCAGCTCGACCGCCGATTGTGGCTCAGCATGACCACCTTCGACTTCATCAATAGGGTCCTCATTATCTTCTGAGTCCAATGGGAGGGTTTCGAGCCCAAACATGAGATCCACATTCTCGTCCAGCTATCCCATGCATAGTACCCCTCTGGCCTCCAATTGATCTGCACATATATTGATGCCATGATGGTAGTATCTTAGAGCGTTTTTTACAAGTATCTGCTTGAAATCATTGCTCTTTAGATACTCACACGGGCGTGATCTCCAGCTGGCTTCCAAGAAGTTCCTCCCCTCCTCTGTATATTGGAATACCTCGAAGAAGGTATCCCGTCCTCATGACAGCCCTCTTCCTGAGCTTTCTCCAGCACTTCTTCCTACTGAGACATGAGCTCGGATATCTTAAGCTCAAACTTGGCTAAGTTGCTAGCTACCTCATCATGTTTGGCTCACAATGATGAAAGATGCTGCCTCAAGTCCGTGATTGGCTCATCTCAGCATGAAGCTTATCCAGCTCGGCTTTCAACCTCTGGTTATTTATCTTCAGTTGTTGGTGTTCCTCTTCCCATCGAGCGAAAACGCTTCTTGCAAGGATACTCGTCTTAAAAAAAAAGGTTTGTAGAAATCAAGAAGAGCAACAGAAGTAAAAGTTCAGCTTTTACAAGTAGCATACCTTGAAAAAATAGGAAGCGAACTGATTGCGGAGACTGTCGAAGGGCATTCTGTCAGCCAGCTGCTGATTTGAGGTAGTCAAAATTCCCCACAAGAAGTCCCTACCTAGGTTATGAGTGGAGACCATCAAGATCGAGCTGTCAGCTATAAGGTAAGTACTAGGTCTGCTGCGACGCAGGTTCAAGGAGCTCAGCTCCTCCATGATGTTCTCCTCGACTGAAACTAGATCCGCTGGCTCAGTAGGAGCAAGCCTTTTAGGCGTCCGAGTTGTAGGAAGAGGGGTCTGATGTTTTCATGAAAACAGCCTGACTGGATCCTTGAGGGAAGAGCTGGCTGCACTAGATCATTTTGAAGGCTAGTTATTTTTTTGTTTGCCTGGTTGGCCAGCCGCCGCAGCCAATAGGAACACTCTAGTGGAAATCCTCTCTGGAAAGAAAAAAGGAAAAGTCAAATACAAGATCGCCCAAACAACATTCATCTTAGGTCAAAGGTGAGTACCAAAAGGCTCGAAGAGCTCCTCGACTTTAGGACTTAAAGAAAAATGGTACAAGAAACCTGGTGTTCCCAAGTAGGTCAACTGTAGCTGACAACTATTTAGTCTATCTAGCAAGAATTGCCAACCTGATGGGAATGTCCTACTCCTAGCTGAGCTCTCCAAGGGCATATGTTCTATCCATCTCTTTGGGAAGCCCCATAGCTCGAGTGATGCTATGTACACGTAATATTCCTTCCAATGTTTCATCGAGGTGAGGTATTTTGACATGAAGTGCACGTCCTCCCAAGATGTTAAGTAAAACAACTCGGAGCCTAAGGATTTGGGGTAAAAAAGAGAATGGAAGAGGGAAGTTATAGGATCTACTTGTAGGTGTCTACATTGGATAATGAAGCCGGTCATTGACCTAAATGAGTTGGGAGTGAATTGATTAAGTGGAATGCCCAAGCCTCTAGACACCAACCTAAACAACTCAGGCAGAGGAAAACGCAGCCCACCGCGCAGTTGTTCTGCATAGAAACAGAGAAATCCTGAAAGGGGATGATGCGGCCGATCTGAGGATTTGGGCACTACTATATGATACTCGTCGAGGATACCCATGATCTCTTTGAGTCTACGCTCTTGTGCCTAGTCATCCTAGAGAAGTACATTTCATAATAAGGCAGCCCTGCCTGAGTCATCCCTTGCTCAATCTCCCTCATCACCTCCGGCAGGATACTGAGAACTGAGTCATCCGAGTCATCATCCCCAACCAACTCAATAAACATTCTGGATTTTCTAAGAACTCTTGATGAAATAAAACTGAAAAATGCGAAGCGAGGAATTAGAAAGAACTGGAAAATGCGAAGTGAGAAATTAGAAAGAACTTGAACTAATTTTCTAAAGGCACGGGACATGGGTGGAGTTTCCTTCAAATCACAATGGCGACTGCTACCTAGACGGCGGAGTAATTGCCAAAGCGCACAGAGAAATTGAAGAAAAAAAAAGAGCGGGGAGGATTTTGCAGAAGTGGCGAAGGGGGATAGTTTAACAGGTGCATGGTATTTATAGAGAGGAAGAAGGGCTTTTGGACTTCTAAGTTCAAACTCAGTCGTACATGTGTCCCTAAGGATATGCAAGATTGGATAGCCCCATTTAATGCTGCAGAAAAGGCAGGTGAACATAGGTAAGGACAAAGCAATGATGTTTATTCCTTGGAAAGGAGCGAAATCGTTGCAGATACGTTTGACCTTGTCCTGAGTGTCAATCAACTCGTACAAACATCCTATTAAGAATATAGACCGTTTTCCTTACGCTTCGTCCTCTTAGCTCGGACTGTCACAATTCAAACCCCTTTTTGAACTTTATTTTTGGGGGGTGAGGTGATGCGTATATACCCTCAGCCCGAGCTAAAGAAGTCATAAAGACTGCGATCACCCTAAATGGTCTGGCTGAGCTTAATTCAGAAATAGCAGTCAAAGATGAGAGCATGAGGTAACCGAATTGATCTCAGAGGAAGCAGCCGAGATAAGATTTTGAGTTAACCAAGCTGATATCAGATGAAGCAAATGAGATGAGGGTTTGAGTCAACCGAACTGATATCAGAGAAAACAGTCAAGATGATTGTTCTATGATGCCCGAGCTAATTTTTGAGTTGCAGCTTCAGCTTAACACAACCGAAAAGCAAGGAACGTGGGCCACATGTGGCACCATATCGATCAACTATGCTGAATGTGGATAGTTAGAGATTTGGTGGGCGGTTACAATCCTAATTAGTGGGGTGTTTAGCCATATAAAAGGCCTTGTACGAGATTACACAAGAGGATTTTTTTTTCCTCATAGATTATCAGTGAGAATACAAGATTACCTTTTTTTACTTTCAATTGGTGCTCTGTAAAATTATTTTTTTTGGCATCAGACAGATATTGTTTATTTGTTTTATTTGAAAAAGATAATTGAATTATTAGTGCTTTATGGAAAAAAAAGGTTTAATGTAAAGTGTTGAGGGACTTATTCACAAAAGTAAAAATTAAGCATCAAAACTATATGCAGCCACATTTGTTTTCTCTTATAAATTCTTTATAACCAATATTCTTGTAGTGGTAAGTTTGTTATTTTTTCAGTGGAACCTAGTTTGGATTCTGGTATCAAAATGGTTAATCAAGATTCGGTGAAAACTATTTTTGTGTGAAAAAACACTTCGTTGAATAAAATGGTGTTTTTGTCAACCTTTAAAAAGATCAAGGTTACGGAATGGCAGAAAACTAACCAAATTTAATTAAGTTATTTTAAAGTTTGGGGATATGGTTTCACTTAATTTCCGTAAAGTTTGCAATCCTATGAAAAAGTTTTTCTAAATTACTCTCTTCTATCCTTCATTATTCCTAAAACTTCCCAATTTTTTAATATATACATACATATATATACATCATTTATTTTTTATCATTATTCTAACAATTAAAAAATCACTCAATTCATTTCACCTCAAAAATTTAATAAAAAATTATTGATTTGACTATTAGAGTAAAAAATATTTTCCCCACAAAACATAAACAAACATATCAAAATTCTCTAAAATCAATTTTTAACTATTCCCCAAAATTTAACAAAAAATCAATTATATTCCCCAATACTACAAAAAATTATCCTTTCACCAACAGAAAAATCCATCGTAGGTTTAATAAATTCTATCACATAATATGATTCTATGATGGATTTATTCCATCATAGATCCATTAGTAATGCCTCATTACTGATTTATGTGATGAGAACAAAGTGCATCATGAGATTAATATTGTAATGGAATTTTCATCATAGATTAAAAAAAAATCCATCACAAAAATATGTTTAAAATTATAAAATTTGTGACACACTATTCTTGTAATGAACTTTTCCATCACTGAGTTGGTCACTAAGTTAAAAAATAAATTCTTATCTCTGACAAACTCAATGTAAAATCCATCACTAAGTTTGTCATTGAACGACTAAAACAATTTATTATTAGTGACCAACTTAAATCTCAATCTTATCAAAATGTGGTGCAATTACCAAAAAGAAGTAAATAATAAATTTAGAAAAACATCACATCATACATTATTAATACCCAAAAATGCAATTTAAATCATATCCACAATAATATTAAAACAACAATAAAATCATTCACAAAATATGATGATAAAGCAAAGTTCATTTAACAAAAAATATAGTCACAAAAAAGAAACTAATTTACAATATCCAAAACTCAACATCCTTAACTAACAATCTATAACATCTGACATCATACTATTTAGGCGAATTTATTTGACAAAATATTATCACAAAAGGGGAATATAGCTAGTCTCAGTGATCCTTTTCTCTTTCCTCGCCAATAGAGCTATGTGGCTCTTTGTTTTCTAAACCACTACATTTTTCAAATTTCGAAATCTCTCTTTTTGGAAAAAATCACGAATACCAACATGAACTAGATTAGAAATTTCCTGCCTTGCTACAACCAATTTAGACTAAGCTAATGCTAAATCTAATCGAGATATGGCAAGTCAAATTGAACATCTTGCACTTGTTGGCATAGTTCTTCTTCCCTCTATATGGCATTCTCCAATTGCTTAGTTGCATCCTCTGTCATCTTTCTAACCTCCTCTAATTCTTTTTTCAACTCATCACTTGCCAAATTTATGATTTGTGGCTAAATTATTGCCCTATGTCTTAGAGGCAAAAATGGAGGACCAAGAATTTCACTAGCATGTTGGCGAGTGCCAAGCCCATATACTCTACCCTTTGATGGTGCACTGCGGCCTTCATCCATTTCTCAGCATCAAACCTAGGATGTTTTGATAAATCCAAATCATATTGTGCAATCATATTTTCACTATATACTTCCTAAAAAAACAATAAAATGAAAAGAATGAGTACCTATTTAAGTTAGGAAAACAAGTACATATCAAACAAATAGAAAAAGCTTACTGGACTGACTAAATATATAATTGAATGAATTTGAAAGACTATGTAGAGTAATAAGGGGTAGGGGAACCAGCTTGAAGACACTGATTACATGAAAAATATATAAACTGCTTTTCTATGAAGACTAGAGAATGTCATAGTTACTAGTGAAGAGTCCCAATACATAACAAAAGTGCTGGAAGATATGTGCTGAATAAACTTTCTCTGTTCGCATTAAAGTGTATCTAAATCCACTCTCTCTCGAAAAAAAAATAAAAAATTGATGCAAACTAAACTAAATAGAAACTCTACACATATAAAGTACTATCAGTTATACTTTCATTTCTATTCTATTTTAACATTTTTAAGCGGCTGTATAAATAGAAGTAGGTGGATAAAAAAGTCCCTACCTATTATTTTTCCCAAGTGAAAAACACAAAAATTGAAAGTTCCAACTCTTGCAAAATACTCCCTAAATACTGATGTGGAAAGTGCGTTAATTGCAGGAATGATAGCACATGTGATGACCTTTGAAGTTGGATAAGTTCTTGATGACCCCAATTGGCAAGTCCTTGTTCATTGTTTTCAAAAGAAAGCTAAAGAGGAAAACAAACTTATGATTGAATCTCCATTTGACATGAAATAGCTCCTCAGTAATATTCGTATGGTCATTTGATGGACTTCAGTTTTTTTCCTGGGAGTATTCTAATTCTACTCTTAGTCTGTAACCAGCGGGTTGTCCTGCTCTGCAACTAGTTATCCCTAGATGTAAAATATTGCCACCAAAAATGTTGTATATAGTGGGGAATGAATCAGTTATGTATTTATTAAGGTTTAAATATATATAGAAACAAATTAGATGAAAAAGATTGCAAGTGTGATGATATTTCCTTTACTAAATTGAAATTCTAGTTAGTTGTATACGAAATAAAAAATATTGAGCAGTTCATATGTGTAAGTAATTTTTTGAATTTTTATTTAAAGCAAGATTGATTTTATGCCTTGTAAACATTAGTTTCCATCAAGAACTAAACACAGATCATCCAAGAAACATGTGTAGTTCCCCTTTGGCTTCCATCAGTTCAGCCCTCGAAGTCCTTGAAACTACTTTATCAGATTTACCAAATCCCTATAAAGCCAGGCTACATTACAAAGTAACATTCTGAAACTGATGCCCACCAGAAAATCCAAAATAAATATTTATTTTGCCAACAATGGAAATTATCAATCCAGGGAACATTTTACTAGAAGTGAACTTAAGTAGGTCGTTTTGAAGGAGAGTCAATTGACCCAAGTAGAAGAAATAAAAGAAACTTACATAAACATTCTCGGACCTTTCATTTACAAATTTGCCCTTTCCATTTTGTATCTTTTGAGTGTGCTCAAAAAACAAAAACTTGTGCCTGCAAGCATAAGAACATGACAAGTAATCAGTTGGAAAAACAAAAATCATTCTCTGTTCATAAAAAATAGAAAATAAAACCAATAAAAATTTCTTTTTTCAATAAATGCCTGAATCAGCAAAATTATCGAGATAATTAAGTTGAAAACATAGAAAAACAAATTTAGAAACAACTATTAGTATGGCAACAAAAGAAGCCAAAGGCAAACATTAGTAGGTTAAACCAAAACTCAAATAATTTAACATAAAATTCAGAAGAAACAATTTTACCATCCTTTTGTCTTTATTAAGTATGTCACAAGTAGGTATTTCCCTAAATTTGGTGAAATTCGGTAACTTAAGTTGTTAGGACAATTCCCCTTGATTTTGTTGCCTCTTCGTTCTTCTATCTCAATTATCAAGTCCCATGAATGCCAAATTTTACTTACCATTTGCCAACTAAAACCCTCAAAAAGCACCCATTGGAGCATTTATAATGCTGCCTCTTCCAGAATTAGCTCAAAAAGGACAAACCCTCTAAAAGAAAGAATCAACTAATTTGTCCACATACCAATATATGTATCTCTAAATCCAATAGCACAACTTTCTTGCAAAGTATGTCCAATAGAAAGCTATACACAAGTTTGCTTCTTGTATAATAATATAGGACTAGCTAAATTATATAGGTTATATATAGATAGCTATAGCTAGGCAGCACATTAGCAAATATCAATGAAGCCAACACCAGATAATTCACTGAATTTTAAAATAACGGAATTGATTATGCAATAACAGGTCTGATTTCACTGCACAAATTTGCAACTTCTTTCCACACTGTTGCAGCATTATCTAACGTTAAGTAACCATATCACAGAAATGCAACATCCTCATCCAACGTCACTAGAACATATCAAATCAACAGTGAACATTTAGGATGGCGCTATTTCTATGAAAAGGACAGAGGAGAATTGAATCACCAAAATCTTACATCTAGACACAAGCAAGTCAATTGGCTCAGTTATTGGAAATATATATATATATATATATATTTATTTCTTTCAATCTATAAGAAGCACTTTTAGTGTTCCTTCAGAAAATTCCACAGAATTACATATCTTGTTGGCTAGTATTAACAATTTGTTATCCATCTAATATGAACTGCAAACTGGAGTACATAATTAACCTACAATCATATATTGTGATTTTTTCTCATCTAACACAAATCTTGACTAACGCTTTCCACTTCATTCTTTTACAAACTCTAATATTCTTAGTCTGTTGATCCTAGAAATGCAGCAAATAAACTTACTTGGCTCCGGGAATTAATCTTGCAGCATTCCTCTGTTACAATTCATACATATATATATATCAATGATCTAGCTCTTTCTTGGAATTTCTTTCTACTGAAGGTGTAGTATGGCCCTTACACATTCTTTTTCGGAAAAAGAGAAAAAGAAAGAGATAGCAAAACAAAAGATCAAGCAGTTAGGACTTGGGATGACTAGACTGACTTGCAATTTTATCTCCTTGAAATATTTGCCTTATATTTTTCCAAAACTAGTGTCATTTCTCATTTGGTTAGGTAGGTGAAAGATAATAATGTTTCTCACTAAGGCAGCATATGCATAGTTTTATCCATAAACTGGACAATCGTCTAACTTAGTTTGGCAGATAGCTTACATTTCATGTCTTGCTAATTAACTCTTATTGACGATGGTAAATACAATTCTATCTCAATTACTAGTTCATTTTAGCTATGCTGAAATATGAGGAAAAATTTCAGCCACTTTTTCAACATCAACACACAAAAGTTAACATGGTAATCACAGGACATGCAACTTTCAGAACTATTAATCATTCAGAAAATATAAGAAAAATAGGAAGGCAAAGACAAAGTAATTCTCCAAATGCTAGACAGAAAACATAGGTGCAAAAGGTATAGGAGATATTATTAAAATGAAATTTCCAAGCAGCCTCAAATATCATCCATTATATACCCATTCTGAATTGCTTTACTTGTTGCATTGGAAAATTACATCTAGAACCAAGCAAGTCAACTTCTTACAAATATCCATAATCAGGTCAAACAAGATATCTAGATGGAGTTGTCTTTTTCTCATCTATCCATTTCACATCCTATAAGCCAATTTCACAATCTTCAATTCCTCTTAATGAGGAAAAAGAGCCTAATAAACTAAGAAACCAAGTTTGATAACGTTCTCTATACACACAAAAAAATTTCACTAAGAATCACCTTCAGTTCCAAAATTTTTTTAACAAAGTCAATGAGAGAATTGAATTTTCTTAACCAAGAAATTAGCCCAATAAAAAACATAACAATATTACAACTGACAAAGGTAACGGGTTTTACTTGGTGAATAAGATGACTGAACAAGTTCTCTCTTAATCAAGCAACAACCCTCTCACTGGCAGAGGAAAACAACCATGCCCAAACTACAGTGCAATTTGAACTGAAGGAAAGAATGTAGTATCAATTATCTGAGATACTAAACAACCACCAAATTTGAACGGCAAACTTAAAAAATTAATTAAGAATCTGAAGTCAAAGATGTATGAAGAAACATTACGCTAATTTTTTTATATAAACTCATTAGAGCATCTCATCCTGATAAGGATGAGATGGCGAAAAGGGTCATTCATAAAAAAGGCAGAAACTAATCTCTTCTAGACCATTAAAATAAGCATACCCAATTATGACAACAAGAAAGACTTCAAGTATAGTATTATAAACGACCATTAAAATAAGCATACCTGGCCCATTAACAACACAATAGAAGAAAAAAATGCTAAGCTAAGGTAACAACACAATATTAAACAAACAACCAAACTAAATTGGCCGTCATTCTAAAAGAAGCAGGTCCAGTTGCATCAGAACCAGACAAGATCATCAGACTGAGAAATGAAATAGATAAAAACTGGTTCAGACACTTCCCAAGCCACATGGAGTTCAAACATGTTTCAATATTTCTTACCGAACAAACCAAATGAAGTAGATAATCCCATGGCTTCATTTGTCTCCTTTCTTACTTCGATTTCAGTGCCCTGAGACAGAACAAAAACACTAGACAATAGCATTATATTTCATTCTTTCGCAGAAAAGCTTTTGCCAGATAATCATTCAGTTCAAGAAAGATCCATGGCTTGAAGCCAATGAAAATGCGCTAAAGAAACTAAACGAGACTTGATAAGAAACAAGTTCCTACACAAACTGAAGTAAAATTAGATACACATAATCAAAATCACCACAAGTAGCTTGATTCACTGCAAATAGCCAAAAATGACTACCTCGAATTGGTATCATTTTGAAAATTTTATGCATTGCAATCGCTTTCCAGTAACCTATTCTCACAGCACAAAATCTGAAATGCCAAAAAAAATCGAGAGAATTAGAAAATCAAGAGAACGAGAGAGAAAAGGAAGGTGAAAGAATATCTAGATTTGAACTGCACGCCAAATATATTAATGGAGTAGAAATTAAGGAAAATAGATGCAAAGTGAAGCAGAGAGAAAAAGAAAGACAGTGAAAGCGATGATTCTGTGAAAGAGAAGGGCTAAGATTTTGGGTTTTGATTATACCGCTGTGATATTCACTGTTAAGTAAAATTAAGTGTATGAGATTAGTACCAACTTCATTGTAGCTTGAACGGTTCAACTATATAGTTTATTGGATTTATATTATATATATATATATTAATTTTCTCAATATATATTAAAAATATTATTTTACATTCAATACAATACATATATATATTTTTTAATTTAATCATTAAATTTAAATTAATCAATCTTTATTTTTAATTTTTTTTCATTCATTAATAAAGTTTTTATTAACAAAGTTTATTCATTGGTAAAATTAATTTCATTAACAGTTTTTATTAAAAAATATTTATTTAATTTTATATTGTTAATTTTATTAATAAAAATCGTTCAACTGTTACGTTGCTATTTCAATTATTAAAAAAAAAAATTGCTATCCCACTATATTAACTTTATTCATTTGATTAATTTAGTTTAATTTTTAATGAAGAAAATTGTTTAATTGCTACTATTTATTCACATATTTGTAATTTTTATAAATAAAAAGTTTATTATTAATAAAGATTTGATTTAAATATAGACAATTTTTAGGTTAATAGATGAAATTTAAGTAGAAGGCGATGGGTACATTTTTTAATATGAGCACGTGGGTAATTTATGAGTATAGACCATACCTATATCTATTACATTATGTTTAATACGTATGAGTATGAATACTGATTGGTATAGATATGATTTTTTAGGCCTGAGTATGAATACTGATTGGTATAGATATGATTTTTTAGGCCTGAGTATCCTACCCATTGGCAAGCTTACATTGATATAGTACTTCTGACGCTAATATCAATTAATAAATTGAGTGCACATCAAATGAACACTAAAACAATCTTTTTAAATGGTGATTTAAGTGAAGATATGTGTATTAAACAACCTGAAGGATTTATTGTATCAAAAAATTTGCAAGCTAGCATCATAAGTCCTTCCGTTGGTTTAAACGAACATCAAAAGAGTTGCATGTAAAAATTGATATTGTAAATATGACTTTTTTTAGTTAGTAAAAATATAGTTGAAAACGTGCATTTATGCACAACTGAATGATGATTTTGGTGTTATTTTATCTTTTCTTGATGATGATGACATGTTAATTATTTGCAGTAACATGCATGGTGTGATGAAACCAAATGGTACCTTATATATATAAGTACATATTATTTTGTCAGCTAGATAGTTATTGTGGCCCATCCACTTTGTCTAGATAAATTTATATTAATATAGCGTTGATGTAAATTGTATCGATAAAGATGAGGTGTATTCAAAAAATTACTCCTGAAATTAGGTTTAACTATATACAACAAGGAAAACCGGCCCTCATTGTTTCGAGAATAACTAAGCTCACCCTAATTTTAGCATGTTACGTATAAGCTACATGGAACTGTGCCAAGACAAAAGAAGCATTACTACTAAGGTTGTAGGCGGAAAAACTCATAAAATTGGTAGAAGGCCAAATGATTGAGATGTTTCTATGTCTTCTGATATGCTAAAAGTTGACTATAAAGGTAATTCAATAAATTGATTAAAAATAGGGTTGAATTTAAAATTTATTAACCAAGTAAATGCCAAAAAGCTCAAAAGATAAGCTCCCATAAGAAGGGATAGAAAAAACCTACTAACCTGAGGCCATAAAAACTAAAAATTATATATGCCAAGTTCCAAAGAGAACTTAGACAGAAAAAAATTGTTTGGAAAAGATCACAAACTTGAAGAACTTTTGAGGGGAAAAAAAATCTCTTTGTGCTTGTTTAGAAGGAAAACAAACCAAGACATTGCTATCTTTCGGAAAGGACCTT
Source organism: Jacaranda copaia (assembly GCA_014898725.1). NCBI lineage: Eukaryota > Viridiplantae > Streptophyta > Magnoliopsida > Lamiales > Bignoniaceae > Jacaranda > Jacaranda copaia. Next base: position 135,349 of record JACGDI010003540.1, on the reverse strand, counting down.
GCCCCATTTCCAAGCAGCATCATTTTAGCTTGTTTGTGGGAACTCAAGGAGGAACAAGGAACTTTGAGTATGCAAATGAGATCAAGAGCTTGCAAACCTAGCAATCAACTACCCCCAACACTGGAGAATGTGAAGAGTCACTAACGAGAAGTACTACTTGGTCCAGTGCCATAGCCAGCTTTCAATACAACTTGTACGCTAGGAGGCAACCATATGGCAAGCGCCTCCCTCTAGAGTATCTATTCTACCTATCACTTAGGAGGTATTAAGGACTCTACTTGAAAATGCTACTGCCTAAGTTGCAGCAAAAGCAGTCGCTTAATGTGTTGAGGAGTGTTGTCCTCAAGAACCCCAACAATCCTCCTAAAAGAGTCAAAGGGTTTCATCCTCCCGAAAGAGATTCTAACGAAGAGTTGATTTAGGACACGACGTTGCTTCCCTTCTCTACTTCACTAAGGAGATACCCATTCTACATTTTAAGGTGGATCTTGCCAAACGTGAACTAGCACATATAAGAGTTCAAACACATTCCTCAGTGCTGCAACCATTTGGAAGAGCAAGGAGCCAATACCACCATTTAGTCGTTGCTCTCTCAAGATGAGGTCCATTTTCTTCTGCAATCTTTGTGAAAGTACTCCCCCATGGAATGAAGATAGCCCAACTACTAGAGTTTAATGGTGCAACAGACCCTCTAGAGAACTTGGACAACTTCCTAGCAAGAATGAAGTTTTATGATCTAAGCAAGGCTACATATTGCAAACTCTTTCATACCACCCTCACTAAGTGAGCCCTAATATGGTTCAATTAGATGTCATCCGAATCTATTATTAGCTAGAAGTGCTGTCGCAACTTTTTCTTTAGAATTTCTACATCAACCACAAATACCCCAAAATGGTGGCCTATCTATTCACCATTAAGTAACAGATTTGAGAATCCATGAGGATTTACCTCAACCATTTTCAATCAAGTCGTCCATCAAAAAGCTCATGTCAGCTAGAAGCTTCTTCCTAATATTATCCAGCAAAATCTAAAACACCTCAAATTTTGAGAATCAATTGTTGGAAAGCCTTAGCCATGTTAAAAGAGCTCTTCATGCGTGTTAAAAAGCACATTCACATAAAAGAAGTTGTAATTCTTCGAAAAGCTCATAAGCAAAAGATATGCGATGAAGGGAATAACAACGGTAAGAGACAAAAGGACTAAAGACATAACCCTCATCATACACTAGTCACATATACACCCCTCACTATATCCCAAACAAAAATCTTGGAGATATGATTGCAACGCAACATCATCTAACAACCACTACAAAAAACCTCAACGAACCATAAGAAGCTAAAGTCAGACAAATGGTGCTTCTTTCACCATGTTGTTAGGTATACCATGAATGAGAATTATCATTTGAAGTACAAAATCAAGAAATTAATTAAAAGAGTATACCCCAAGGAATATGAGGCTTAGAAAATATCTAGTCCAAAGAAAGGCTTACCTACAGAAAAAGGTAAAAGTTATAGGCAAAGACCAAACAATTGCCCAGTTTTCAAGGAGCACCAGTGCTACTATGATCCTAATAATCTCCCCATAGTAGAAGTGATCTCAATAATATCTAGAGGAGTAGCTCAATAAGATTTCTCTAATGTGAGAAAAGCAATAGAACAAGTAACAAGGCAAGCGCAAGCTTATACGGTCAATCCTATTCAGCAGATATTCAAAATACGTCTATATATATCTCATATGACTATTAGGGAAAAGAATGTGGAGCTTAAAAAAGGGGGTCATAACGATGCACTAGTGAGCTCAATGTTCCTTGCTAATTTTTAGGCTGAAAAGATACTAGTGGATAATGAGAATTCAATGAACATCTTATTCCATGACATGTTCCTCCAACTCAGAGTGGATCATGTACAAATACAATAAATTAACACCTCCTTGATGGAATTCACAGGTGACACTATAGAAGCTCTTGAGAAGAGATGCTACCTCTCTTGTGGCATTCGGAGGCCCCAAAGACACCATACCACGACAGTAACCCTTTTTAGGAGATTTATCTTTCGAGAGCTATTGCTAAGCACAAAGTAACAAATTAAAATGATAAATTGTATTAAACGAAATAACTTATGTATATATTTCTTTGTACACTATTCTAAACTTTTTCTCTAGTTATAGATGAATACACATATACTAATACCTGAGGTGTAGCACAAAAACCACCATCACTACAAGTCTTATTATGTATATACATAAATTTATTAAACTGGGTATAATGGGATTCAAACAAAAGATTATTTCTTCATCCTCTATTCTCAAGTTTCTTCTTCTAGAATGACCAATCCAGCCTCATTATATAAAGAGAAGTATAAGGGTGAGTCTAAATAACTCAGTGAAAAAAGTTGGAAAAAGTTACCTATATACAGTTTATTCTACAGTGGAAGACGACAAAGTGAGGTAGGAAATAAACATGCTAGGATAACTAGATTTCTATAACAGGCGTTTGTAAGAAATGTTTCATAAGTCAAATGCACATATATTTGAGATATCGTAAGGTTTTATATAAATTAAGAGATACTTTAATTAAATTACTTACAAGAAACCCTATCTTCATAAAGGCAACATAATCATATCAAACCTTTTATGTAACTCCATCACTATCCCATACCAATAGAGAGAATTCATATTTCATGTTCAGATTTAAGTGTATAGGATACTAGAGATGGCCCATGTCGCATCGCCACACGTAGTTCCTTACATTTCATTTCATAAAGAATAAAATTGGATTTTATCATTTGACATACAAAATACAACTGACAAATGTCTAGTACTAAAATTCAGATGTGCCAATGATGGTAGACTTAAGAGGTTGCCCCCACTACACATCTTCTTTTGACTAGTGTAGCACTTTGTTCTACCCAACGCATACTTTACAGTATTGACTGAATAAGATATTCAATAGGGTCAAGAACATAACAAGTATAGCATAACGTGTCAAACTTAGAATTCTAGAGGTGGCCCCCACTGCACACCCCCTATCAACAAGTGTGGCACTTAGTTCCCAGTTCAACATGTAGGATGAGAATATTTCTAATAACTAGAAAACACAAACCTTTTATCTTTAGATTGAAATAAAAGAGGAATAATTCAGGATTTCAACCGCTCAAACTTACCAAGAAGATCAAACAACCATCACCATCATAAGTGAGGCATTTCAAGGAGTGCAAAAATGTTATATGATTTTAAGAAGTAATTATTAACAAGAAATAGATGGAAACTAAAAATGAATAAAAGACCACAATTATCAATGATTGAGGTGTTCCTGAAAACAAGAAATAAGTGTATGATTCCAAAACAATAATAATAGGTAACCAAATGAGATTGCAAATGAACTAAAAAAAAAAATCCCTCACATATCAATATTCAAGGTGTTTTGGCAAAAGGAATTACAGGTAACAGAATAAAAATTGAAAAAAAATAAAAATCCTCACCAATTTCTGTGATCAAGATTTTCCAACAACTTGTACGCCTAAATACCTAAAGACAAGATTCAATTACTATGGATTGTTCTTTTGATAATAATATTATGAGAGAATAAAATAAAAATTAGTTTACTTAAGGTACTATATACTATTTTAACTACTATAGTTATTATTTAATAATTCAAATGACTATCTTTGAGCATATGTATATAGATATATATATATATATCTATGAGTGATATTTCCTAATTATTAATTTTCAAATGAAATGAATATGTCTTAACACTTTTCTTATCACATTGCTCTAGGAATTGCAAAACAATCATGGTATCTAAACAACAAATTATAAATCACTTATATCTAAATCAAAATCTAATTATCCAACATAACCTAAAGATCCTGCATTCATTCACACCCAACCATCTTCAACCAAAAGAAAATATCAGGTTATCATCATCGTAATATTCCCATAATTTTCCAACAAAATCTAACCATTTTCAAAGCCTATATCTTTTATAGTCAGCTAGGACAAGTTTCATCAAAATTGAGTTTTAACCAAATTCAAAGTTTTTTAATGGTGATTCTTACCTCAAAATGGATTAGAAATCAAGGAATTTTCTAATTTTGGCTTTAATTGGATGATCAAACGGGCTGATCTTTCCTAATTCCAAGTCAAATTTGAGTTCTGACCCCTAGTCACATCCTAATGGCGGGTTGTGGTTTTTACACAATTTAGGCCATAATACCACGTCAATTTCAATAAATCTTACTTCCAATATTATCCACACTCAAAGATCTTTCCATAAATGGTTTTCATTTCTCATTTGAACGACGAAATCTCAAGTTATAAGCAAAATAATACCACCTCTTGTTCTATCAGCTTCTATATGTGTGTCGTAGTGTTAATTTCGGCAGCAATTTAGGTGTGATTTTGACATAATTTATGAAATCCCATTCCACCAAGACAATCTAAACAAACAAAGATTTCTAACAGTATATTTGCACAGTTGATCAGGTTCTAGGAAGGTTGGTTTTTGATTTTTTGAATGTTTAAGTTTAGGCAATAATCCTACTGGCTAGCAAATAACATCTTGGTTTAGATAGAAATTCTGGAGTTTAGCACTAGAATTTTGGGAAATTTTGTCTAAGGATTGTGATTATTGATGAACTAGGGAAGTTTTAGCTATAATTTGATTACTAATGGCTGAGGATTTGGAGGAATAGAAATTGGGTTTCAGATAACCTATAGAGGGAAGGGAATTTTTGTGTGGAAATGGTAATGGGGCTTGCCCATATTTATAGAAGTGAAATTTTTATTATTTTCCTAGGGGAGCTATTGAGTTTCTACTATATTCTAATTTGACCCCCTATATTTTTCTTGTAATTTAGTCCTTGATTTCTTGCTGTATTAAAATTAGCCTATAAAACTTCCAATATATATACACACACATATGTATAATGATGTATTTGTACCTTAAATTATGTATATCTTGCCTTATAACTTAAGGTGTATGGTTAAACTCAGAGTGTAGGTATTGTTATGGCATTTTAAGATCAATCTTTTGATTAACTTGTTTAATCTTATAATGCTATTAATCCTAATTAAAGGGATAATTTTATGAGATAGCCTAAAAAATTTCTAAATTTGGATTTCCTATAGTTACTAGAAAATCTTAATAATTTATTTACTATTATTATTATTATTATTATTATTATTATTAGAAAGAAAAATTATTTACTAGGAAAGAAAGGATGTTACAATCCCCTCTTTGTAGAGGAATTTGGTTCCCAAATTCTAGGCTATGAATAAATGGAGGTATTGGTTCCTCATATCTTCCTCAGGTTCCTGCCTCGACATTGTGGCTCCTCCATAAGACTTTGAACATTGGGATTCTTTGAGATCGTAATTCTTGGTATTTGTGATCTAGAATACATACTGACCATTCTTCATAGGATAAGTCAGGTTCCAACTAAATTTCTTGATGGGATATTATATGCCCAGGATTATGATGATATTTGCTAAGTTGTGATATATGGAACACGTCATGGATGCTTGTGAGGTTGGCTGGGAGTTCAAGCTTATATGTTATTTTCCCGATAAGCTTTGTAATTTGAAAAGGCCCTATATATCGAGGCTGTAGCTTTCCTCCTTTTCCCATCCTTCTTATTCCCTTTCAAGGTGTAACCTTGATGAAAACTTGATCATCAATGTCAAATTCCAAATCCCAACGATGATTGCTTGCATAGCTCTTTTGTCGACTTTTGGCAGTATGCATGCATTATTTAATGATCTAAACTTTGTCAATACTCACATGGCCCAATTTTGCCCCCTCTTGGGGGGTGTTCTCCAATCATCTAGGTCCCAATATAATGGAGACTGACACTTTCGACCATATAATACTTTGTATGGAGCCATTCAAATTGTGGCTTGATAACTGTTATTATAAGCAAACTCTACTAAAAGCGTGTGCTTATTCCATGAATCCTTAAAGTCCATTGCACAAGCTCTCAGCATGTCTTCTATTATTTGGATTACTCTCTTAGATTGTCCATCTAATTAAGGACAAGAAGTGGTACTAAAATTTAGCTTTGTTTCTAAATCCTCCTGTAACTATTTCCATAATCTTGATGTGAATTTTGGGTCTCTCTCTGAAACAATGCTCATAGGAATTCCATGAATAATCTCTCTTGTACAAATCTGCCAAGGTTTCTACCTTGTAGTCTACTTTGATAGGTAGAAAATGTGCCAATTTCGTCACCCGATCTATAATCACCCAAATTCCATTAAATCCTTTTCTTACCCTTGGTAATCCCAAGAAAAATTCCATGGTTTCCATTTCCCATTTCCAATCTGGCATAGGAAGAGGTTGTAATAGTCCTGTCAACCTCTAGTGTTCAACCTTAACTTGTTGACACACTAGTCATTTCTTTACGTAACTGGTAATATCTAACTTCATTCCATGTCACCAAAAACTCCTTTTAAGATCATTGTACATTTTGGTACCCCCTGGATGGATTGTGTACTTGAATTTGTGTGCCTCATTTAGTATTTCCTCTTGCATAGACTTAGAGACACAAATTCTTCCACAAAATCTTATTATTCCTTCTTGGTCAATGTCAAATTCTAAATCTATGGTTTTGATAGATATCTTGAATTTTGTAATTTCTTTATCTTTTTCTTGTGTCTCCTTGACTTTTTGAAATAATTCAGGTCTAATCATAAACCCTACAATCATAGCATGAGTTTGGACTTGGAATAAATAAAGCTCCCGATTTGAGTCCTTATTTTTCTCTTAGGTTAGCTCTGCTTTTCTGCTCAAGGCGCCCAGTAACCACATTAACCTTTTTTATATAGTAGGACATTTTGCAATCTTAATCATTTAAAAATTCACCCCATCACCTTTGCCTCATGTTTAGCTCCTTTTGGGCAAAAAGATACTTTAAACTTTGATGGTCGATCAAAATTTAAAGGTTGCATTATACAGGTAATGCCTCCATTTAGTAGTTGCAAATATAATTGCTGCTAACTCCAGGTCATGGGTATGGTAGTTTTGTTCATAAAGTTTAAACTTCCTCAAAGCATATGCAATTATCTTCCCATTCTACATTAGAAAACACCTTTATCCTTCCCTGGACGCATCATGTATGCTACGAAATTTTCTACTCCTGACGACTATGATAACATGGGTGTTGTAGTCAATTTATCTTTCAACTCCTTAAAACTTTGTTTGCATACTTCTTCCCACTTAAATAGGTGTGCTTTCTAGGTAAGTTGTGTTAAGGGTGCAACTATCTTAGAGAAGTTCTTTATAAACTTTCGATAATAGCCTACTAATCCCAACAAACTTCGAACTTCCCTGACATTCTCAGGCCTTTTCACTTAATCACTACTTCGATCTTAGTCCGATCCACTACTAGTCCATCTTTAGTTACTATATAACCCAAAAAAAGCTACTTAAGTTAGCTAAAATTCACATTTACTAAATTTAGCATACAACTTTTGCTCCAACATTGTCTATAACACAATCTTTAAATAGTGCTCATCTTCTTTTTCGGACTTGGAGTAAATTAAGATATCATCAATGAATATCACCACAAATTTATCTAAGTAGGGCTTAAAAACTCGATGCTTTAAATCCATGAATGCAACTAGTGCGTTTGTTAATCCAAAAGGCATTACCAGAAATTCATAGTGCCCATAGCGTGAGTTTAGTGTAGTTTTAGGGATAGCTGGTTCTCTAATCTTCAACTGATAATATCCTTGCCTAAGATCTAATTTAGAGAATACTCTCGACCCTTCAAGTTGGTCAAATAGCTCATCAATACGCAGTAAAGGGTACTTGTTCTTAATGGTAACACCATTCAATCCCTTATAATCGATGCACATTCTTAACATACCATCTTTTTTCTTAACAAACAAGACCGGAGCTCCTCATGGTGATGTAGTAGGCTAGATGAATCTCAAATTCAAAATTTATTGTAATTAAGCTTTTAGTTTTACCAATTCTGCAGGTGCCATTTGATATGGTGTTTTTGATATAGGTGTAGTTCTAGGTGCTGTCTCAATTACAAATTTAATTTCTCTATCTAGTGGTAATGATACCAACTTTTCTAGAAATGCCTCAAGGAAATCTTTCACGACATGGATTTCTTCAATTCTATCTTTATCCTTGTGCTTGTTGATCATGCAGGCTAGAAAGCCTTCACAACCCTACTTTAACAATTTATTAACTTTTACAATGGAGACAATTAAGAGAGTTGGTTAGGTCTCTGGTTCATCTTTATCAATCTCCAAGTTAATAATCATCTCCAGCATGATGGCTATACAAATAGTCCATTCCTAAGATGACATCGTAGTTATTGATCGACATTCTAATCAAGTTTGCTAGATATGTTTTCCCATTGATGTCAATCCTAAAATCCTTGCATAATAAATTAGTCACCATAGACATGCCCATAGGTGTACTAAATTCAGACAGATAAGGTATCTTATCTAATGGTAGCATAAGATCATGAGTAAAAGATATAGACATAAATGAATAGGTGGCACTAGGATCAAATAATGCTTTACTAGTCTTTCCAACAATTTTAATGTTACCTTCAACTACGACTAAAGGATTTGGCACCTCTTCTCCCTTAATAGCATAGGCTCTAGTATGAACTTTTGGTTTGCCACTATATTGGGGGTTTGGCATTTTGCTTATTCCATCGGGTCGAGCATTAAGTGCCAATGTAAAAGCTTTTGCATTGGAAGTTCTTATGTTTGATCCTACATTATTAGGACATGTTTTCATGTAATGTTGGTCACTTCCACATAAGTAACATGTCCCATTCTTGTGCCTACAATTTTCTTCTATTTGTCCATGCCGACCACAAAAAATGCAAAGTATTTCTGGCTTGTTAGGAGGTTGAGCAAAGCTACCTTGTGAGCTATTAGGGTGTTTCCCCATATTTCTGAAATACCCATTTTTCTAAGGTAGTCCCTAGGCCCCGTGGCGTGGAAGGGGTTGAGCTTGCTTGGCTCCTTCTTTTGCTACTTTAAGTTCTATTATACTAGCCTCGACTTACATGGCACGTTCCATTATTTTGACATAGCGTGTTGCATCAGCAAACAAAGTGTTCTAACAAAAATTATGTTTTAAACCTTTTACAGACTTCCAAAAATTTCCCTTTTTTTCGATTCTTGTATCAACATATTCCAAATCTTAATAAAATCCTAGAAAGTTAATTCTTTTATTCTCCTAAACCAATATGCTCTAATGCCACCACATGTGGCACCCAGAGGTTACGAAGTAACCACACCATGACACTAACCCTTTTTATGAGATTTTTCTTTCAGGAGGCAGTGTTAAGCACAAAGTAACAAATTAAAATGAGAAATTGTATTAAAAGAAACAACTTATGTATATATTTCTTTGTACATTAGTTTGAACTTTTCCTCTGGTTATAGATTAGTACACCTGTACTAGTACATGTGGTATGGCACTAAAGTCGTCATCGCTATAAGTCTTATGTATATACATAAACTTATCGAATTAGGTACAATGGGATTCAAACAAAATATTATTTCTTCATCCTCTATTCCCAAGTTTTTTCTCCTAGAATGATCAATCTAGCCTCATCTATATAAAGAGAAATATAAAGGTGAGTCCGAATGACTCAATGAGGAAAGTCGGGGAGAGTTACTTGCATATAGTTTATTCTACAGTGGAAGATGATAAAGTGAGAATTGAAGTAGGAAATAAGTATGCCAGGATAACTAGATTTTTGTAATAGGCTTTTGTAAGAAATGTTTCATAAGTCAAATGCACATATATTTGAGATATTGTATATTCAACTGAATGTGATTACGAAGGAACAAAAAAAATCCCTCACATATCAATATTCAAGGTGTTTTAGCAAAAGGAATTATGAGTAACAGAATAAAAATTGAAATGGAATAAAAATCCTCACCAATTCCTATGATCGAGATTTTCCAACAACTTGTACACCTAAATACCTAAAGTCAAGATTCAATTACTATGGATTGTTCTTTTGATAATAATATTATGAGAGAATAAATAAAAATTAGTTTACTTAAGGTGCTATATACTGTTTTAACTACAATAGTTATTATTTAATAATTCAAATGACTATCTTTAAACATATATATAGATATATATATATATAAAAGAGTGATATTTCCTACTTATTAATTTTTAAATGAATTGAATGTATCTTAACACTTTTCTTATCACATTGATGTAGGAATTGCAAAAAACATCATGATATGTAAACAACAAATTATAAATCACTTATATCTAAATCAAAATCCAATTATCCAACATAACCTCAAATCAAACATTCATTCATACCCAACCATCTTCAACCAAAAGAAAATATCAAGTTATCATCATCATAATATTCCCACAATCTTCCAACAAAATCTAACCATTTCCAAAACCCATATCATGTATAGTCAACTAGGACAATTTTCATCAAAATTGAGTTTTCACCAAATCCAAATCGTTTAACGGTGATTTGTGCCTCAAAATGGATTAGAACTCAAAGAATTTTTTAATTGTGGCTTTAATTAGATGATCGAATAGGCCGATCTTTCCTAATTCCAAGTCAAAGTTGAGTTCTGACCTCATCATGTCCTAATGGTAGGTTGTGGTTTTTACACAATTTAGGCTAGAATACTACATCAATTTCAATAAATCTTACTTCCAATATTATCTACACTCGAAGGGCTTTCCATCCATGGTTTCCTTTTCTCATTTGAACGGTGGACTCTCAAGTTATAAGCAAAATAACACCACCTCTTGTTCTACAACGTATGCATGTGTGTGGCAATGTTAATTTCGACAGCAATTTAGGTGTGATTTTGGATTATTTTCTAAAATCCCATTCCACCAAGGAAATCTAAACAAATAGATCTTTCTAAAAGAATATTTTCATGGGTGAGCAAGTGACAAAGAGGTTGGTTTTCGATTTTTTGAAAGTTTAAGTTTGGGCAGCAGTTCTACTGGCTAGCAGGTTTCTTCTTGGTTTGGACAGAAATTCTGAATTTTAGGACTGAAATTTTGGGAAAAGTTTTCTGAGGATTGTGATTCTTGATTAACTAGGGAGGTTTTGGCTATAATTTGATGACTAATGGCTGAGGATTTGAAGGAATAGAAACTAGGTTTCAGACAGCCTGCAGAGGGGAGGAAATTTTTGTGTGGAAATGGCAATGGGGCTTGCCCATATTTATAGAAGTAAATTTTTTATTATTTTTCTAAGGGAGCCCTTGAGTTTCTACTGTATTCTAATTTGACCCCCTAGATTTTTATTGTAATTAGTCTTTGATTTCTTGCTTTATTAAAATTAGCCTGTAAAACTTCCAACATATATATACACGTATATGTATAATGATGTATTTGTATATTAAATTATGTACGTTTTGCCTTATAACTTAGGGTGTATGAATAAATTCAGAGTGTAGGTATTTTTAGGGCATTTTAAGATCAATCTTTTGATTAACTTGTTTAATCTTAAAATGCTATTAATCCTACTAAAAGGGATAGTTTTATGAGATAGCCTAAAAAATTTTAAATTTGAGTTTCCTATAGTTACTAGATAAGCTTAATGGTAGATCGAGCACACACCACAAGATGCTTAGGGACAGTGACTAAAATGCATTGCTTGCTACAGCCCCTCCCCCTTCGATGATAAGTTGTTTATCTTAGTTTATTTTTGGCATTGATTTCTATCATTAGTCCTCTTTTGATTCAAATAAAGCCTATCCACTCAAGAATGGTACTCTCTTTTAGTACTAATAATATCTTGAATGAATGCATATTTTTCTCATTGTATTGTTCTGTGCAAAACAAATAAATAAGTCAATTTCCACCTAACCATTTTTGCAAAACAAATAAATAAATATAAATTAGAAGATGTGAAATATTTCAACATATATAGTTATGGTTCTAAAGTTCTGCTATTGCAAAAATAGTTAGAAATGTCAAAATTTTAAATTTTTGTACTAGAATTACTTGCACATAGTACTATGAAGATTTCTAGTACTGCAACCACGATAAAAATATTGAAAGCTTGAAATTTGATACCAAAATTACTTTAAACATCGAAATGCTAAGTTTGTCTGATTAACAATATAAAATAACTAAAAATGATTTATCCCTTAACACAAATCAAAATGCAAACAATAAACCTAATTTAGTTTAAAAAATTCTAATGTTGATAATACTTCAAAACAAACATATAGTTACAAAAAAATAAGGTACTTAATAAATGAAATAAAATATGTATTTTGAATTATAAAAAGTATTAAAACAATAAATGATTGATAAATTATAGCAGTTCAATTACGAAAATAAACTATATAAACAAATTTTCTAAAATCTAAAACGGGTGAACGACCTAGAAAATTGATTAACTAAAATGAGTACAAAAACACAAAAATTTTAAGGAATATGTTTTCGGCCTTTCAACCATGAAATATCAGCAAATATGAAAAACCCTATTGGGGGAAATGAAGTATCTTGCACGACATCTGAACATATGAGCAAAAATGAAAGTTATTTCATGGACAACACAATAATGGAACACAACTTGTTGAAAAATGGAAGAGTGTGTCGATGAGAAAAGATGGAGAAATGAAGAACGAAAACTCAACTTAAAAGGAAAAGAAAATGTTG
>JACGDI010003540.1:102600-122600 GCA_014898725.1 Jacaranda copaia | reverse complement strand
AGCTAGTTGTAATTACACATTCAAGTCCACTTGCATTTCCATCTCTATATCATCTTTTGAAGTAGGAAAATTCAACAGTGTAAAGTCTGCAGCAAAATGAGGTCAAAGCAATTAAAAAACCAAACCGAACAAGTTGTCAACTTTTGATGTGTTACAAGCCTTCAGAAATCAAAATGCTACATAGAGACTGTAATACATCCCTGCAAGAATGCGCAAGCAACTCCTCCATATCACCAGTTTGAATGCCCATGTAGACCGATAAGAAAGAAAAAGCACTGATACGTACTCCTTTTCCTCTCATCTACTTGTACACATCATCAAACAACACTGAATGCTGATTGAATAGTAGACGAGACACGAGAAGCAATTGTCTGGGTAGCAAATGCTTGAAGCTGCTTCTTAGCATCTGGAACAAAGTCAAAAATTATTCCTCAAGGAGTATATCATGCCAAAAGTAAAATTAGCTTGAATTATGGAATAGAATGTGCAAGATTTTTCAAAAGCAGACCTCAGGAAAATAGAACAGTGACTAAGTTGCCAAAAGGTAGTGCATAAACATAATACGTATAAAGCCTAACACCAATAGCAACACAAAGTAAGCAGGATAGCACCAGCAACTGAAGTGACTTATCCCATAATGAATGTGTACCAGACACAGAAACAGTAATAACTCAGCCATTGTGTCGGAGTTAGCACTTCAAAAATGAAACTGGAAAATGAGGTAATCCTTCGTATGCAGCCTCTCAGACAAGAAGAGAGTGGACATTCATATCAAAAAGCAAGTGCAATAATATATGATATCACCATTTTCTATGAGAACTATGACCATGAAGATTAAAGGGACATTTGAACTATAAATTTGTTAAATTTTGCTGCATGATTGAGGTGCTGTACATAAATACTTCAGAAAGATGACACTCTGGGAAGGAGAAATGTACATCCATACTCTTGTAACCTTTTCCATATATTTATGATTTGAAATGTGAAATTAATTAATTGTAAAAGGATTGATCCATTTGAAAATCCTTGCAGCCATGCATCTATAAAAGAGAGAAATTTTAAGCATTTGTTTTGGTGGCAATAGTCCAGAAATCGCAGTTGACCATGATGTTGGAGTAGCTACCACCACAGCCATTATCATAACAGAAATTGAAGTATGCGCACAACACACATGACTAGATAATACATATTCCAGAAAAAGCATGTCAAAGGCTTCTGAAAACACAGTAGAAATCTAATTTTTGGTTTGAAAATGCAATTCTTGATTTTAAGTGACTCCATATTTTAGCTGTCCTCAATCACTGAAATGACCATCAAGATCTAAAATGGATATCCATATCATGAAACAACCAATAGAAAAATCAGGAACTTGAGGTAGGTATCAGTTAGTCCACATACCTTTGCGGCATCTAGTAAAGCCAATGATATTGGCAATACTAAGGGTCAAACATACACCAACGACAAGAAGATAATCAGCTTGAAACCGAATTAGAGAGAATATAGCAAAAAAGATCCATACAACTGCCTACAACACAAAAAAGGACAATGCTTTAGGTAAATACGGTGATACCAAACAGAAAAAGGCTTCACACACAACAAATATATGAAGTACTCCAGAGAATAAATGACTGCAGTCAGCAAAAGCTCTATCTCAACATTTATTATGATGTCAATTAGCAGTTATTTTTCTTGCTTGTCATTTATATGCCTGTCCAAGCTTGTTCAACCCTTTTTCATCATCCTATTCATATGTCTATCCATTTCATTCCAGTTGAACTAAATATAAGATGGCTGTAAGATAGCTTAAATCAAATTGTTTACATACTGTAAGGTATAAGGTCCACCAAAACAGCCACGAATCCTTCTTGTTCATCCGAGCCAGTGACTAAAAAAAAGGGGAAGATGGGTAAAAATGTTTGTGACTGGTAGAATGGCATCATACAAATTCATGGAGCAAGATTACAGCCTTACCTCTTGGTCGAGGCATTCAAATCTCCACACACTTTCACCATCTTCATTAATTTCATTCCACCACCTAAGTCCCACCAAGATGCGTCCACTTACATTCTTGACAACCCAAAAATCAAGAGCAGCTAGAAGTACAGTGATCACAAATATGATGACAAAACTATTGACAAAGAGAGCTGAAAGAATATAAAATGCTAAGGCAGCACCCTGACAAAAGAAATCAATTGCATGATATTAAAACATATGCGAACACAAGAAATTAATTAGGAAAGGAAAAAATATATATATATAGCACCTAACCAAAAGTCAAAAAAGTAAATTGTAACCTTGAAAAGCACATGGAAGAAGCATATCTGTGGATGAGCATAATTCTCCCCTGGAGGCTGCATACAGAAAGAAACTAGTCTGAGATGGGCTCTCAGCTCTCTGGCACATTTTGTCTTCTTTTTCCTTTTTGTGTGTGCTCGTGAGGTAGGAAGGGGGATAAGAAGGTAGATCAGATATATCTTTGTTCTATAAATTCCGTATCTGTATTACTCAAAAAAATTAAACGCAACCAAGAGTCCAAAGGATGGGGTTGGAGTAGCTCTTTTTTAGAATGCTTGCAATTGCAGATCAAGTCTCTCAACTAACTGCCACACAATCTTGTTCATTGTAGAAATACTTGTATGAGATTATAGAAATTTTAGATGGTCTCTCATAAAACTAACCATTAGATTCTAGAAGTTGATAACCTCATATGATCAAAACCCAAGGTTATCATTATAACCTCACTAGCTTGTCTAGCAATGTCACTGACCAATTTGTGAAACAAAAAATCTCCACTTTATGGATGAAAATATATATATATATATATATAAAGAATCTAAAAGAACAATTTATATACAATTTTTTCAGTTCAAATAGGTCTTAATTGATTAAAATAGACACCACTATATTCTGGCAAACATATCTGTGATATCAACTGTCAAGAAGACTTCTGAAGAACATCTTTTAAAATACCAAACCAAATATAACAAGTAGTGGGTCGCCAAAAAAGAGGAGAGAGGGATTTGATCCTCAATAATAAACAGAGAGAGAGAGAGAGAGAGAGGAAAGCAAGGAAAGTTCATTTTGTTTACAAGGATCATTTATATATATATATATTTAACAATGGTGAAATAAATAGTTCATATCAGAGAATGGTTATAAATTCCAAAATCACACAACAGGCATTCATTTAATTCGAAGGCCAGTCACAGAAGAACAAGGCATCCTCTAAAGGGATATAACAGTTCTGTACAGAGAGAAATCCTACCAAAGTTTGCAATTATTAATATTAACATTCAGCTGAAGGTTACCCATAATTGAGCGAGCAATGAGGAACTCAGTGCACTTGCGGCTCAATTTAGGGTTGCCGAAAAAACATTTGTTCAATTAAAGAAACCAGAGGGGTATGCCTGGACCTGTAACTTGTAGAGATTAACCGATATAACAGTTTTTCTGGAGGGGTGTGTAAATTTAAATGATTTGAAATTAAAAAAGAAACTGATTCGTTGAAACTAAGAAATTTGCAGAAGCTAGTAGTATAAGACAAACACCTAAAGAAAATGTGCATCACACATCAAATAAAACATTTGAGACTATTCTTCAACTGAACATGTTACTCCTTGATTTTTCTACAAGATGAAACCAAACCTTCAAGAGTACTGACAAGTTGAACCACAAAATTGATAAGATAAACATATAGCATAAGGATGATAACTCCTTTGATCCTCAAGTTGCAATAAGAATGAAAATTATGATGAATTCTCTACTCTTCATTCTTGCATGATCACATTGCATTCCCATATTGCAAGTGTCCACAAACACCTTCTATTTCTGAATCCTCATCACACTCTCCCCACTAAGACCCCCACGCTCTCCTCCAGCATCTCCCATTATCAAAAACGAAAGAGAGGTGGGATATACAGTTAAAACAATCTGGGGCTTCAGTCAAACATAAATACATGACAAAACTGAAGCTGAATCAATTATAAAGTAACTAAGTGAATGCTTGATTTCACCTATGAAACACCACAGAGAATTGAAGGTTTTACGTCAAAACAATAATCATTGACACAACAGCTTTAGAATCTTTAGGCTCCGACTGACATTTATATGAGTGAGGTTAACCAATTAACGAACATGTTAAAAGTTCTATTACATGTGAAATAAAAGAACTAATTTCCTAAATCAACAATCATATATTAAAAGAGCACTTCAAGATGAATCGCCTAACAATTTAACAAAGACAAGAGGAAGCTTCAATAAAGTGATGTAGAATTTGGTTATATTAAAGCCACCCAGAAAGCAGCAAGATACAAAACAAAGCTTAGCAATAATAATTCAGAATATTAGAGTTTCGCATATGATGCTGATTAAAAACAAATAACCTTGTTCACCTATCTATTGCGGTCAAAGATATGTCAGACCTAGTACTAATAAAACCAAACCTGACAGATCATAATCCAAACAGAAAAAGTTGTACAATGAACCACAAACTTCATGGCAATGCATAACCCACAGTTTCACATGACACTACAACATATTATCTTCATCAAATAGTTTTGAATGTTTGGATCATCTCTGAGTACAGTGGAGTTCTGTTTCCTATGGAATTCACTGCAAACGGATTTTAGCACAATCCAATGTATAATAATATTGCCCCAGATCACTCATCATTAAAAAGAATTATTAACTAGAAAAATGAGAGAAACTCATGCCATCTTCTCAACAAGGCTTCGCTGTATTTACAAGTCAATCCGTCAACCCGCCATTTCACCAACTTGGGATAACAATACCATACTCTCTAGATGTCATGACAAGCAGAATTTCAGAAAATAAAAAGCAAATAAATAAATAAAGGGGAAGTAGAGAAGAAATGTCAAGAAGGAGAAGTCGCAAGTCTTGGAGCTAGTGTCAGCGTTAACAGAGTAAGGAAGTGCGACTTTGCTGAAACGGTGCCATATGGATGCTGACAACCAGTAGTGGGATAGCTATAGATAAGTATAGATAGAGACTTGAAAAATTCATTCAAGAACATTGTTATGGAATGCAATTTTCACTCTTCACAATCCTCTCTGCAATTTTTCCTTCTCTTCTTAAATCTTTCAATTCCAGAATAGCTTTATAAGGATTTCTAAGCTGAATCTTAACAGTGGCTTCAAAGCTAGGAAGCTTCCATAGCTGTGCGAACACTCTGATTTCCAGCGATGGCGAAGAATGCTATGAGGTTCGAATTTGTTGGAACAATAAGTTAATGAGCTAACGATGAGCCAGCAAGGTCTACTCAACAGTCAGCAGCAACTATCCACGAGTAATCAACAATTGGCTGCACAACAACAGGAACTAATCGATAATCAACAAGAGTGTAGAAGACTGCTCGAAGTGGTAACTCAAAAATTGGAAGAAATTTGTAAAAGTTTCATTGGAAAGGAGAAGGAACCGGTGAACACCCAAGCTTCACCTGCACCAATCCAAGCTAGCAAAAACAGAGGAGAAAGAAACTTAAATATACGCAGAAGAGGTAGTGATATGCACATTAATAACATGCTTCCTAAATTTGATTTTCCGAAATTTGCTGGAGAAGATCCTAGAGCATGGATCAGAAACTGCCACAAGTGCTTTCTAGTAAATCCTAAGACGGATGGTGAGAAGATACTTGTTGCAGCAATGCACATGGAAGGCATTGCAAATCACTAGTACCTGGACTATATAAAAGGAAGAGAACATATTGATTGGAGTCGGTTTACTAAGTTAATAGTAGATTGGTTTGCAGCAAAGGGAACAGAAAATTTAATATGACAATTCAACAAATTGGTGCAGATGAACTCGGTGGATGAATATGTGCAGAAATTTGAGGAGTTGAAATCATTAATGTCCAGCAACAATGGACACTTAACTGAAGAGTATTTCATAAAGAGCTTTTTGAGTGGCTTGAAAACTGAGATCTCTGAAATGTTGGAGATGCTGACTCCCCTAACATTGTCGCACGCTATTCATCTAGCCAAGAAACAAGAGGGATAGTTGAGAGCCATGGGAAGAGGAAGCACAGGCAGAACACATGACAAGCTAGGTAATGCAACAAAAAATCTGAAGATTGAAACCTTAATAGCTGATAGAAAGGTAATGAACCCCCTTACTGTGAAATATCCACCTGTGAAGACGTTAACTAAGTAAGAGATGGAAGAGAGGAGAAAAAAGAACCTATGTTCTAATTGTGATGAACCTTATCAGTTTGGTCATAAGTGCAAGAAACTTTTTGTAATTTTAGGTGAAGGAGAAATAGAAGAACAAGTCGAAGACAATGGAGAATTTTCAGAATTAGAAGAAAGCGAGGAGGTTAAAATATCAATTCACGCTTTAGGAGGACAAGTTACACATGACACCAACAAGGTATTGGGAACAGTAGGTAATAACACTTCGTCTATTTTAATAGATACTGGAAGTACACACACCTTCTTGGACGCAAACACGGCTAGGAAGTTAAAGTGTCAATTAGAGTGTACTCATCCTATGCTTGTGACTGTTGCTAATGGGAGTAGGATTGATTGTGACTCTAAGTGTTCTAATTTCTAGTGGTATATGGGAGGTCATAAGTTTAGAGCCAATCCTAGAATAATATCTATAGGGGGTTGTGATATGGTGTTTAGCGCTGATTTTTTTAAACAATTTGAACCTGTTCTATTCTACTTTTCCCAACCAAGGGTGATTTTTAAGACGGATGGGAAAAATGTCTCACTGCAAGGAATTAAAGATGAAGCCAATCTTAAAGTGATCACAGGAAAACAATTAGAAAAAATAGTAAGGAAAAGTGAAAAAACAACCATTGTTTGGGTGCCTATGTGTAGTTACTGCTAGAGATGAGGCTAAGGAGCCTGAATATAATATAGAACTCCAACCTTTGTTAGGGAAGTATCAATCTGTGTTTCAAGAACCCAAAGGATTGCCACCAAATAGAACTCATGACCATAAAATACCTCTGAAACCAAACACTCAACCATTCAACTGCATCCATATAGATACCCATACCTACAAAGAAAACAAATAGAGAAGTTGGTGCAAGAAATGTTGCAATCTAGAATTATACGGCCCATTAATAGCCCTTATTCATCTCCAGTACTCTTGGTTAAGAAAAAAGATGGGAGTTGACAGTTTTGCGTAGATTTTAGGAAGCTCAATTCCCTTACTATCAAGGATAGTTTTCCAATTCCCTTGGTAGATGATCTATTAGACGAACTTAGCCATGCTAAAATCTTCTCTAAAATTGACCTCAAAGCAAGTTATCATCAAATAAGGGTGCATGAGAGTGATATAGGTAAAACTGCTTTCGTTACAATG
Source organism: Jacaranda copaia (assembly GCA_014898725.1). Taxonomy (NCBI): domain Eukaryota; kingdom Viridiplantae; phylum Streptophyta; class Magnoliopsida; order Lamiales; family Bignoniaceae; genus Jacaranda; species Jacaranda copaia. The sequence continues at coordinate 115,271 of JACGDI010003540.1, read as the reverse complement.
TCTGGACATTATGAGTTTAGAGTTATGCCTTTTGGATTAACTAATGCACCAACCAAATTTCAGTCCTTGATGAACACAGTATTCAAAGATTACTTAAGAAACTTTGTACTTGTATTTTTCGATGACATACTAATCTACACTCCAGATATTGAGAGCCATAAGGAGCACCTAGAATTAATGTTTGAAAAGCTACAAGAAAACAAACTGTATGCTAAAGAATCTAAATGTGCCTCTGGAAAAACTGAAATAAAATGTTTAGGCCATCTGATCAGCCATAAAGGAGTTAGAGCAGATCCTAGTAAAATCGAAGCAATGACGGAATGGCCAAAACCGCAGAATCTTAAGAAGTTGAGAGGCTTCCTTGGGTTAATGGGCTATTATAGAAAATTTGTAAGACATTATGGGATTATTGCCAAACCCTTGACTAACATGACTAAGAAAGGAGGGTTCAAATGGAGTTTAGACTCAAAAAAAGCTTTTGAACAGTTGAAGCAAGCCATGTGTTCAGCGCCTGTACTTCGTCTACCAGATTTCAACAAAATCTTTGGAGACGAATGTGTGTTACTCTGGATTAGGAGCAGTCTTAACACAAGATAATCATCCTCTTGCCTATATAAGCAAGTCATTGGGACCAAAGAGCTTGGGACTTTTGGTGTATGAGAAGGAATTCAAGGCCATTCTCCTGGCAGTAGAGAAATGGAGGCCCTATCTGATACATTCTCAGTTTATAATCTAGATCGATCAGAATAGCCTCAAGTACCTTTTAGAGCAAAAAATTTCAACTCCACTACAGCAAAAGTATATGACTAAACTGATGTGCTATGATTACAACATTGAGTATAAGAAGGGGTTGGAGAACAAAGTGGCAAACACACTTTCCAGACAGTTTGAGGAAGAAGTAAATTGCAATGCAGTCACTATATTGAAACCTTTATGGATCGAAGAGTTACAGCACAGCTATGAAGAGGATTCCCTTGCTCAAGAGGTGCTGGCTGATCGAGCTTTGTATCCTTATAATGTTTCCTATTATTCTGTTATTCATGGTTTAATTAGATATAAAGGGAGATTGTATGTGGGGGGGCACACTGCACTAAGAGAAAAAATCGTTAAGTCACTCCATTCTTCTAGTTTTGGAGGGCATTTTGGCACACACAGCATGTTTTAGAGAGTCCAAAGTGTCTTTTATTAGCCTGGTCTTAGACAATCAGTTCATTCATTTGTGTCACAATGTCCAGTTTGTCAACAATGCAAGAATGAGCATGTTAAGCCACCTGGTCTCCTACAGCCACTTCCTATCCCTAGCCAAGCCAGGATGCACATTACCATGGACTTTATTGAGAAACTCCCTGGATCAGAAAATGAGGACACAATCTGGGTAATAGTTGATCGATATACTAAGTATGGCCATTTCATTGCCTCATCTCATCCATACACAGCCTCCACATTAACTACTATATTCCTGGATGTGTTCTATAAATTGCATGGGTTACCAAATAGCATAACCACAAATCGTGATACTATTTTTGTGAGCAAATTCTAGAGGGAATTATTGTCTGTATTAGGAATACAACAACACCTTAGAATCTCATACCATCCCCAAACTGACGGCCAAACTTAACGTGTTAACCAATGTCTTGAAAATTATTTGAGATTTATGATAGTACTGCCCCAAAGAAGTGGAATACTTGGCTACCACTAGAAAAATGGTGGTATAATTCAACCTTCCATACATCTATCTCTATCACTCCTTTTGAGGCATTGTAAGGAAGTGCGACTTTGCTGAAACGGTGCCGTCTGGGTGCTGACAACCAGTGGCGGGATAGCTATAAATAAGTGTAGATAGAGACTTGAAAAATTCATTCGAGAACATTGTTATGAAAATTTTCATTCTTCTCAATCCTCTCTGCAATTTTTCTTTTTCTCTTCTTAAATCTTTCAATTCCAGAATAGCTTTATAAGAATTTCTAAGTTGCATCTTAACACTAGAGCATAAAAATGTTAACACTCCCAAGCCCACCAACTGCAACCCTCCAAAACTAACCCGAGAAATCCTAGCGCTTCATATCGTGCCAACCTGAGTGTAAAACCAATCGGACCCCATGACTTCAATATAAAAAATGAATTCATTTAACTGATCCACGAAACAACGGAATCACAATATGCAATCATAAAAAACGATCACAATATCCATATATCCCATATAGATAACTCACCCATACATATTTCGAAAATTTAAAAAACAAATTATTTCAATAATGAGAGAGAAGAAAACTTACTGGATTCAGATCCATTTCTGGGATTCTGATTTTGCTGGCGTCCCTTCAATTCAACTTCAGCGATTATTTTCTCAGGTTTTAATTGATTGCAGTCCTCGTTATACGAATTAAGAAAGGTTGCAGCTCCACCCACTTTATGCTCTGATGATGGAGATCGAATTCGCGTAATTGTAGAGAAACGCCATTGGTTTTGGCATATTGTGAAACCACCCCATCTCTATTGGGTAATTTGGTACCACACCTACTTTTCTAATCAATGTAGTTTTTGGTACAAAAATTGCACTAATATATTAAATTTAGTTGTTAAGAATTCTTTTAAACTAAATAGCAAGATAAACTTAAAAGTAATAAAATATTACAATAAAAAAATAATATCAGGATATCATTATTAACTATCAAATGAAATACACCAAGTCAATTAATATATATTTATTTATTTTATCAGTGCGCTATTGTATTCATAGATATGGATCCCATTTCAATAATAAATAATAGAAGCAAATTTAATTGTTTAACTTGATTTTATTAACTGTATACAAATTTGTGTCCAAAACATATTATTTTTTCAATAATTACAATAAGAATTTAATTCTTCTTTAAACCGAGACTACTTCTAACTAATTTACCATTAAACTTTTAAGGCGAATTCCATTCATAGTATAATTCATATTAAGCTAATTTTAATATCAAAGCCAACCACATATTTAGATTATATATTTAAAAATCCACCAACCTATTTATAATAAATTAGCTCGAAGATGTATAATTATTTTGTGTGATTAGAAGACCCTTCACTCCCTATTGATTAAATCATCATGCATGACAAATACACGTAACTTACTTTACAAAATGTCCTTTTGTTTTCTTGACAAGTTTTGTCTAAATAAATGAGTTACTATTTTAGGGGCAAAAAGGTAAAATAAATAATTTGATCATACACCAATAACATCCAATTTGATATGGGATAGCCTAATAAGCTTAACCCAACAAGTTTTCGACCTCAAAAAAAGCCCCCAGGTTCACTTAACATGCACTGCCCACATTGCTTCTGGACCTAACTGGGCTGGAATCACTCGATCACAATCGTCTAGTCAAGCGGATAGCCCTCAACCATATCTAATGGGAGGTTTCAAGCCGCTTCATCTATTCAATTATCCCTCTGGTCAACCGTCTTATCTGTTCTAAAATTATCAATTAGAATGCTTATTCTAGCATTGACTCATATCTTTATTGCATTTAATGTTTTGACAAGTAGTATGCCTCCATATTAATGATACATACCACTCGGTACAATCTGTGCCATCAACTCTGCCACCAACCCTATCATCAATTTTGGCAAGAAGGCATCTACCTAGAATACTGTTCATCCTAAAAACTAAGAGATGATGTCACCTGAAATAGTACTCGAATTGGAAATGCCAATAATACCCAGACAAGGACAAAAACTCTCTACACTTGATAAGGGCATCTTAGACATATCATCCACTAGGAAAATGTTATAAATACCTCACTGCCAGCTACTTTCCAAGTAATATCAAATATACTATACGCTTCTAACTTTCTATTCGATTATTTTATTTCAATCAGAACTAATTTGAAAGTTGGAGTACCTTTACCAGGGGCACCTAGGTTAGTTTGACAATTTCTGTTATTACAAATCTCAGATCTTGAGAAAGATTTTTATTAGATCATTCAACCTTCTAGGTCGAATTAGCCCAAACGCAACCCAATTCACTATAAACTACTTTCAATCATATCACAATCAATCATTACTTTTTTATTTCAATAGAATTAAATAATTTATATGGCAAATTAAACCATTTGTTTACAATATTATAATCACTTAAAGAATAATTGTTTGTTTATCCATGGAAAATTTACCAAGTTTTCAAATTGGGCTCCTTAGTGCAATGAATTTGTTTTATGGGGTTGTACTAGAGAAACGAATTACTACAAGGGCTTATTAGATTGTAAAACGTTTTATGAGGGACTAATAATAGTTTTTGGTACAAAAATTGCACTAATATATTTTCCCTACTGTTTCATGAGGGAAGGGAAAATATTGAACCCAGAACACAGGAAACAGCAAGAGAAGTTATAAGAGACTCATTGTCGAAAAAAAAAAGTTATTAGAGACTTAGATGCAACGATAAAGATCTCCAACGAGAACTCCAAGAAGATAATTGGAGAGGTAGAATCATGTTGCAGTGCATATTTCTCCTTTCAGATTCCGGGTATGATTTCAAATCTTTCATCTCTTTCATATCTTTACCTTATGTGCCTCAGGAAATATTTACTTCTGATTTTTTTATTCAGAAATAAAAAATAGGAATAGGTAATATGTTTTATCTGGCAGCGAATTAGTGAAAGGGGAATTACGCTCCCAAATTTTATTCTAGCTGTATGCTTTAAGCTAGAGATTTTGTTGATGAAAATGAAAAGAAAAATCTTTTATAGCTTCTGATTTCAGTTGCAGCTGCAAATGGGTTTGAACATTTTCTAGTGATGGAAGTTAGGAACAGAAAGTAGATGTTTTATTCTTCTAGATTCGTTCTATCTGTTTGCTCAATGAAAAAATTGGGTTGCATATTTAGTAATGAAAATTCCAAAAAGAAAGGGATGATCCTTAGGGTTGCTAAATCACTGAAAAGAGCAGAAAATAGTCATATGATCTTGATGTGAATGTGATTGTGAAATTTCAGGGAAGTGATGCTGGAAAAGCAGCTCACTGGTCACCGTGTTGACCGCGCCATATGTGCATGGTTCTGGGACCAAATACTTAGTCAAGGTGATTCTTTGAAGGTAACCCAGCTATCATAAATTTATTATGTTGTATTCCAATAATTCCAATAATTGAAATCTATTCTTTATATTTCTGTACTGTGTAGCTAAACCGTTTACCAAGCCCTTTTAGTTTTCATTTTCTTTTTCTTCTGTTGAGATATTATAGCTTGTACCGGTTATTGCTTCACCCACCCACTACCTATTTCAAGTGGTTCGTGAGGGGATTACATTTTTGGCGTGCACCCAAGTTGAGATGCCCCCTTTGATGGCAATTGAGGTGGGTACCCTCAGCTCTGGTTCTTGCTGTTTTAATTCTTTTTCAAGTTACCCCTTTTATTTCTCCAAGAGGAATTCTGGATTCATGAATGCCTCTTCCAACACTTGGAACAGGCATTGTCAACTTGATGGGCTTGTTATATATCAAGTTATTATTTTACATAGATTTTTGAATCACAGCATATCTGTAGAAATCAGAAAATATGTACAGCTGTTTTAGCATCTGACATTTTGCGGGTAGAATAAATCGAGCAGTGAATTTGATACCAACTTGTGCCATGGATTATCTTTTGTTTTTTGCTTGTTTCCTAATCACCACTTAGTAATTACCGATGTCATTTGCTTCTGAATGGTGAGCCATGAACATTGACTTGTTGGAAGGTGAAAATACAAAATGTACTTCGTCCAGAGTTTGATTTTCGTAGTTTTGTTACAAATCTTGCAAGAAAGGTTTATTGGATGAGATAAAACCAAATTGGTGAAAAAGGCGTGCTATTAAAGGAAGGATTGACTTAAGCTTCTGTAACTGTAGCATAACAAAGAAAACCACTATTGAAATATAATGCTATTATGTTGATGAAGACATACAAACACATGATTGGGGCAGGCCAAGGAAAAAATCCTTTAACAGCCAAAAGTGGTAAATATGAATCCAACAGCAAGAGAAATCAACATTTGCAACTATCTGTGTTGTTCAATCATGATTGGGTTGTTGCAGTATGTCATCATACAATGGCTTCCAAATCATTTCACATTTGGAACTCATTATTGTAACATAATAAACCTAAACTTGAGAAGTTAGAAGCTATTTTTGTTAAAGGAATACATGGTACAACCATATGAAAACAGTGATAGTATAACATCTTGCTGTGGAAAGCAAGTTACAAGTCAGTTTAGATGGGCAATTGGCAAGATGTTAATTTATCTTCAAACTATATGGCCCATTTCATCTAGAATGTAAAATTTATAGCAAGGAAGATGATATCCTAATGGGTGCTGCCTTTTTTCCTAGCCTCTCTCTTTCCACAGCAAAGATGTATTTGTGTGATAGAGGTACCATCCTAGATGTAACTAGAGCTTCCTCTTGCACTTTTGAAAATTAAATTTTGCATGTATCATAATGATAAATTACAATTTCTGCATGCCCCACTTATTGGAGTCATTTTGAATGATTCTCTTATCCGTACTTCTTAGTCCTTCCAGACTCTGCCACGTCTTACTATATAAGATTTATCTATTTGTACATTATGCAGAAGGATTTGTTAAACACTTGACTATTTGATCTCTAGTTCCTTTGCAGGGTAGCTGATGTTCTTACAGATTATTTGGATGGATTGAATGAAGATCTGATTAAGGATAACTTTGTTATCGTTTATGAGGTATCTGTGATGTTTTGTTATTGTAAAGTCTGGCAAATAGATTTTTGGTGAAAACTGATGTGGCTTTATTGGATTCTAAAGTACTTTGTACTTCAGTGACATAATTATTTGGCTTGTTATTGTAGTACTAATTAGATTAAGATATTCAGTTTAGTTGCAAGGAACTCTGCAAACACTTGCGCGTAATTGTTGATAGTAATGCAAGTCGCTTTTGAGTTTTATTCTTTGATTTTCTGACACACTGTTACATGAGTATTGTTTGCATATCTGATTGGTCTTTCTGATGGTGGTCACAAATGGATTATCCCAATGCTAAAGTTTCAAATGAATTAATATGCATTGTACAATTTGTAAATTTCCTTTACCTCATAGTTTCTCTAGCTAACCATGATATTCTATTTTCAGTTTGTAACTCATGTACCATGAGTTCTGAGGCATGGCCAAGCATGATGCTTATATATAAATTTACCCTCTGGAAAGTAAACAGTTTCATTGACCCTGATTAAGCAATAGGTGCATGGGACTACATTAAGATGCGACTATTGAAAATTTTTGTTAATCAACATAGATGAGCATTAAGATGGACCATTATTAGAAGTTTGCTCGTTGATTCTCCTATTACAATATTTATTACCATGTATGTGAATATTTATTTACATATCTAGTTGGTTTTTTGGGTACTGGGGTCAGAAATGGATCTTTCTCTGCTGTTACTAAATACCTTGAAAAGCATCAAAGGCATAAAATATTTTCACAGGGTTTGTTCTAAAATTATGTAGATTGCTTAACTTCATGACATATGTGGTTAATCATCATTTTGTATTATAGTACTGGAATTTCTAATTCCAGATGTTCTGATCCCTTAAAAATCGTGGTTGCTTATGTAAATAGTTTCATGGACTCTGACAAGAGATGGAAGGGTCTAAAATAAGACAGGCCATTTGTCTGCATTCTGCTAAGTTATTCGAGAATCCTAAGTTGACAGAATTTAAATTAATTGTGCAGCTGCTGGACGAGATGATAGACAATGGCTTCCCTCTGACAACAGAACCTAATATCTTGAGGGAAATGATAGCTCCTCCTAATATTGTTAGCAAGGTTTTGAGTGTTGTCACTGGTAACACCTCCAATGTGAGCAGTACACTTCCAGGGGCAACATCGTCTTGTGTTCCATGGAGAAAACCAGATCTTAAGCATGCTAGCAATGAAGTTTATGTTGATCTTGTGGAAGAAATGGATGCCGCTATAAACAGGTGCATGGATATTTCTTTTGGAAACTCGTCTTACATTCCCACTCATTAGATTCTAGAATTCAATTGCTTATAAATTGTACGCATCCTCTCAAACTAAAATCACATATTTCTGCTCTTTAGTCACCCCCCACGCCCCTCCTCCTCTAGTGATAGAATATTCAGTGAGAAGGGGAGATTGTATATTGAAGAAAAACACCAAATTCTGGTTGCAAAAATATGTATAGGTAAGAGATACCCTGCATCTGCAGGTAGGGAATCAATCGTGTGCGGATGGAGAGTACCAATGCAATGGCTGTGTTATTAACCTTTCACTCACTCAACTACATTAATCATTCTATATTCTGCAGATCACCCATTCTATCTAAACCTCTCAATGTCTTTTTCCCAAACCTATTTCCAGTACGAGTTACGGTTGATACTTGCGCCTAATTCTATCCTTAATTTTCCTTTTTCTTTCACAGTCCTATCTCTTTCTACGGATAGAATAACTGTGGAATTATGCTGATTGTGAAGGACATTATGGATTTAGGACAAGAAACAATATCTCTGGCAATTTGTAAATTTTGAGTTGTTGAACGATGCTCAAATCTCTTTCAAAATTTTCAGTTTTTCTAATTATATTTTGTTGAATTTCATATTCTGGATAACGCCTGGTGTTTTTACATGCAACCTTGATGAACAATCTCTGTATAATTATCTGTTATGGTTCTAGTTCTGAATCCTCTAATCTTTTCATGTATGTCTGGTACTTAGAGAGGGGACTCTGGTAAAATGCGAAATATACGGTGAAGTTCAAGTAAATTCTCATCTATCAGGTCTCCCTGATCTCACTCTGTCATTTGCAAACCCTTCAATTCTTAATGATGTGAGGTTTCACCCTTGTGTTAGACTTCGACCATGGGAATCAGACCAAATTCTATCTTTTGTGCCACCTGACGGACAATTTAAGCTCATGAGTTACAGGTTTGCAGTGCTTCAGAGATCTTTTTTGCTCATTGATCTTCAGTGTTTATTTTCATATCAGAAGCAACCTCTAAACTTTCAGTTTAAACAATTCTCTTATTTTACAGGGTAAAGAAGTTGAAGAATACTCCAATCTATGTGAAGCCACAATTTTCCTCAGATTCTGGGACATGTCATATTAGTGTTTTAGTTGGAATACGAAATGATCCTGGAAAGCCAGTCGACTCTATAACAGTTCAATTCCAACTGCCACCTTGCGTTTTGTCGTCTGATCTTTCTTCAAATTATGGAACAGTAAATGTTCTTGCTGACAAGGTATTGAATTTGGAAATAGTCATTATGGATAGGGGGTATAGGGATTTTCCTCTACACAGATTGGACGGCTTCCAGTTGAATTTGAGATTTGCTTATGTGATGTTTGAATTACTTTATATTGGAAGTCCTTTATTAATTCATGATACGGCTGCGCTTGTCTTCTCCACTCTTTGATGACGCTTAAACCTTTTCTGCAGACCTGCTCATGGACTATTGGACGAATCCCGAAAGATAAAGCTCCTTCGATGTCCGGTACCTTCGTGCTTGAGATGGGCATAGACCGCCTTCATGTATTTCCCACTTTTCAAGTGGGTTTCAGAATTATGGGAGTGGCTCTCTCTGGCTTAAAAATAGATAAATTGGATCTAATGAATTTACCTTCGCGCCCATATAAAGGTTTCCGAGCTCTTACACGAGCAGGTGAATTTCAAGTAAGATCATAGCCCTTTTTTGTCAAGAAGGTGATGAATATAAAGAAAGACCGTAGCTTTTAGTCTCAAGGTTGGCAGTGTTTTGTGTACTGTATATTTTTCATATTGCATTGAAACATGAATATTGCCCGCGTAGAATTGTGTGCTTTAGTCTTTTCCTGGAGCTGGGCAGGAAATAAGTGTAGCTTTTTATCATAAACAATGAAATGATTTGCAGCTCTGAATCAGAATGTTGTTGTCAATGCTCATCTGATATTTGCCTTTGTAATAATTCTTATGTCTTATCTTTTTGGCAAGTCGATTAAGACTATGAATTGCTTCTTATTATAATAATTATAAATCTATTTTTAATGATTAAAATAATAATTTATAATCAATGAACAATGATTAAGTACTCAATTAAGAATTACTGTTGTTATTATTATTGTGATACAGCTGGTCTGTTGAATTCGATTTTGACTAATTAAAATAGGATGATTTGTTATGAAGTTGCTTTAATTAAGCTCCTCTGTCAATTATGTGGGGGTAATTATGCTGAAAAGAAAATGATTTGAGTGGGTTACTGGTATTTCCATCTATTCTATGTTCAGAAATAATTTATTCAAATTAATAACCACAAACATTTTATCTTAAAATAATTTCAAGTATAAAAAGATGACTCAAAATATTCAACATTTGAACATCACCACGAAATACAAACTCCCAAGCTTTTAATTATCACCAAAAAAAAAAATCACAAGCTTTTGCTCTTTCAAGAGTTTTACTAGTAACATACAATGGGGGTGTCAAGAGAGGGGTATGGTGTACTATGTAGAATCTGGAAGTAGCCTTCAAAGGATGATCCCTCTCAAATCTCAAGCAACCACCTTATTAACCCTAAAAGAAGCCATAACCTCACGGAGATCATTTTCCTCTTCTGCAAATGATTTTTCTGGTGTCTGTAATCTTAATTCGTACAGTCGATTGTTCTCAACTCCAAGAACTGAAAGATAACGCCTATCCCATTCCAGACGCGCCACCCGGTCCTGAGGCATCACAGCCAACTCGTTGTTGTTTGCATATGACTTGATGTTTACCTAATTAAATTGAGAACATTACTAATATCAGTGTCATTATTGCATCTATATTGATGTATATAAAGAAGAAAGATAAACTTCACCCCAAATTAGCATGAAAAGAAGAATTGAGCACTATAAAAATCTCACCTCAACTTCATAATATAGCCTTCCATCACTAGCTACTTTCGATGAGGTAGAAAGAATTCTTGATTCACGCCTAACTCCAAGTCTTGTGGACATAAACTCGGTCAAATACTGCCTTAGTACTTTCTTCCCTGCTTCTTCTGGTGAACCTAAATCTTCCACGCTCATGTACCTGGACGACGAAGGAGATGATATGTCCACTGAAATATTTTCATCAAGAACAAAAGGATCTCTGAAGAATATATCAGCACCAGCACCACGCACTTGAATCCAGTTCTGTGGATACTTAAAGGAGTAGCCATCAAAGGTATCTATGTATTCCCTGAATCCAACAGACTGTGCAACTGCAGTATTGTGCAAACCGGCTGGTGAAAAGATGAAACCTGATAGGATTAATGCCATTGCATTTCGTCTTGGAACTGCAAAATCTGTACTCTGGTTATATATATTAGAAAATGCTGGGTGAGAAGTAGTGCAAACACATATAATGTCATGATTAGTGGGGATTAGGGCAGAAAGAAGAACAAGCTCAAACATTTAACATGATGCCTTATGATCTTGAAATCACAATTCACAATCAATATGAAAGCTTAAGAAAATTTTAGTTCTTTACTTTTTCCAGAGTAGTGTTATTCTTTTACTGTCATTAAGATGATCATACACAAATCATTTCATAAATACAACATGATACACCTATTTAGGATTTACATGGATTTTATTCACTCCAATCCATTCTACCAGGGAGGGGCATCACCAAAGTTAAAACAGCTGCAAGCTATAAATTTCAGGATCACAACAGGATCAATCCTCCTACCATATGAACAAGCATTGGCAGATTATCGTGGTCAAACATGTTGACCCAGATGAATGAATTGTGAGAAAAAGGTGGTCTGCTAGCTTGAGTCATAGCTTCAGCTATGTGTGCAAGCAGTAGATGTCCCTAATCCAGAAGGAGTGTGTACTATACATGCAACCATAAATTCTTGCTCATTTTGATTAAGATTAAATAGGCCAATGGACTCTGTTATGCATCTTGATCAAAAATTGGAGGTTTGGCTCTTTTAATTAGTTGTTAATTACCCCTTTTTGGGAGTGTTAGCAAAGGGAAAAAAGAGGAGATAGGCTCACTGTAAGATTACGACCAACTATACCCTAGCATTTACAATATTAAAAATATTACTTTATCTTGGGCGAGTAGCAGGAACAAACCCGGGTTCTCCTTGGCGCCTAGCAAGAAAAGTATTTTGTTTTGGTTTTGCTGTTGTTACATGTTCACCAGTTAAATCTTTCATTGATATTAATTCTCTATTCCAAATTGTTCCTATTGCTTTCTATCATATACAGAGTATTGTATATTTCTATTCCTTAAGTACATCATCTTGATCCAAACATACGTTGCTTTATAATGTTTTAGCAATAGCACATCCAAATAACTACTTTCTCCAGTTGGTACAAAATAATTTAAAGCTAGAAGATATGGTGTTTTGAGATGTAAAAATAACAAGGAAACTCAACAATCACATATAGACAATAAAAATATTTCCCACATGGACGATTTTGTCAAGAACCTTTTCAAAGATGTTGGAAATGCATTTATCATTTCAATGCGCATTTCGTGACACACTGATTAGTTCAATGCTGCTAAATGAGTCATCAAAACAGATCTTTTTATGCATCAAACTCAAGGGCATAATAACAGGTCACAGAACAATTACACAGCCACACTCGAAATTCATTGCTCCAACTGATAAAACATGTTTTTTTCATTTATTCCCTGGTATATATTATGCCT
>JACGDI010003540.1:65425-97833 GCA_014898725.1 Jacaranda copaia | reverse complement strand
TAATGAAGAATATTTTTTTGAAGAGGATTAATTTATTTATTATATCAAATTAAACCATCTTAAGTTATTTATTAAATGAATAACTGTAATATTTCATTAATACAGTAAATATTAAATATAACTAATATATTATTTAATTAATAAGTAAATTTAATTAATTTAATAAATTATTCAATAAATGAATTATTTAGTAATAATATAAATAATATTTAATTAAATTTAATTCATTTTTTTTGATAATTAGTTTAATTAAATTTGTAAACATGTGAAGAGAATTAATTTATTTAATATATTAAATTAAAACATCTTAAGTTATTTATTAAATGAATAACTATAATATTTTATTAATACATTAAATATTAAATATAACTAATATATTATTTAATTAATAAGTAAACTTAATTAATTTAATATGTTATTCAATAAATGAATTATTTAGTAATAACATAAATAATATTTAATTAAATTTAATTTATTTTTTATAATTAGTTTAATTAAATTTGTAAACACATAAGTTTTAGAATTTTTAACTAGTAAAATTTTATTATTTTTATACATGTAAATATATGTGTGGATGAGTGAATTGAGAGTGTGATAACTAAATGAGTGAAATGATAGGTAGAGTGAGAAAATGAGAGAGTAGGTGTGGCTTTTAGGGTATAGGGTTTTTTCGATGAATTGGTCGGAGTTTTTTGGGGATAAAATTTGAGTATTTTGAAAGAAAATTTGAAGTGCCTTCATTTTAAAATTTTTTTGGGAATTGAAATTTTTTTTGAAAAAACACAAAAGAACATAGCCTTACACAACACTCAAAATGGCATCTTTTTTAATATTTTTTTCTAACCAAAAAGTGCGTACAGGGCAAGGCAGGCAAATTTGAAATAACATGAGGTACTGATAAGATTTCATTTTTTTGTGGCAATTTCGAATTTCACAGAATAATAATATGCATTTAGCCCCTTGGGTATGATTACTATTTCATTTTTTCTATTAATATATATCAATATATATAACATTCAGATAGTTTGTTGTATCACAAAATCAGATCTTTTATTTATTATATTTATAGTTTTAATTATTTTAATATTATACAACTTATCATAATATATTTTTTTTAAATTTTATGAATGTGCATGTGTGTTTAGAGTTCATTAAAATTTGAATTGATTTGCTAACAATATTAACTTTATATTTAATTTTGAACTGATATTTAATTAATATTAATCAATGTATTAAATCATCATGTGTAGAATATCTTAATTACATAATATGCATACAGTTGCAATTGTAACTCCTTATGTTGCAAACAAATCTTCCATTTGCTACAAATACAAAATAAAATTATAATTCTTTTTGGTTATATTATCAAAATGTACTTTAAAAATTCCTTGGAAAAATATCCTCCCAATTTTCATGTAAGAAAAACAACATATTTGCCAAAATAAAAAGTAAAACTTATTTGTTTTCATTTTGAAATAGAGTCAAACTTAATGTCTTCAAGTAGAGTTAATCTAATATTGGGGAAAATATTTTTTTCATCCTATAAAATTTTTTGATTTTCAATTTTGTCTCATATCTTATGCAATTAAAAAATTAATCTTATAAGTATAAAAAAAATTACATATTTAGTTTGATTTTTGTGGAATTATAAAATTTGTTAGAAAATCTGATGTGGCATGCTGGAATATTTTGAAATTGATGATTTTGCTTTTGTTGGCACTTGCATGGATTTTTTTGCCATGGTGGCAAAAAATTAGTTAACATGTTTAAGATTAGTTGGCTTATTTTATTGCTTAGTTGGCAATACGAATTTTGAATTTATGATATGCATTTATATATACAAATATATTTATATATAAAAAATTTAAATAACTTTATACATATATATAAATAAAGAAATAAATAAATTAAAAATTAAAAAAATGAAAAGAAAAAAAATCCCACCCCCACCCCACAAGCGACCATCTAGCCAGATCTAGCCAAGCGCACCAAGCTTCTAGACAACTGAGCTTCCGAGCATGGCTGCCAAACTTCCAAGTGGCCAATTCTTGGAAGAGGTTGGCCGCCTAACCGCCAAGCTTTCAGGCGGCAGATCTAGCTAGGCGGCTGCCTGGTGCTCATAGTTGCCATGGCCAATCAACTATGGCAGCCTAGTTGGTTGGGGAGGCAGTGGAAGTGGTGAGGGGATGTTGGCGGCAATAGCAATGGCAATGGCAATGTATATATATGTATATATTTGTATGTATGTATATATATTTATAATATATATTTATATTAATATATGTATATTTATATATGCAAATTAAAATATTATATATTTATAATAATGTTTATTTATATAAATATAAGTTCAAATGTGTATATAAATATATATATATATATATATAATTGATAGTAATATTAATTGTAGCGCCCCTTCTGAGGACAACACTTAAGTTGAGGCACTACTCTGACTTAAACTTATTTTTCAAAGTTACAATTCAACCATAGGCCCATAAATTCAAATATCTCAAAATTTATACTGATACAACTCCAACAATACCCAACAAACCACAAAACGAAAATACCAAAAGAGTTCAGGGAACTAAGTCATATTACAGTCTCTGACGGATTAAACTATTATTTCATCTTATACTACAAACTTCAGACAAAATATGTACATCACAAGGTTTATAAGGTCAACCAAACAGTCACAAGTTCCATACTTAATTTTGACTCTAGTCCTACTACAAAACAACTATATATATGTCATTCCAACTTAACGTCCACCAGAGCTCATCCCTGTCTGAAAGATTATGAAATATAGGGGGATAAGTTCAAAGATTTAGTGAGGGATAGGTACGAGTAACAACAGTGTTTACCAAGGAGAAACTCAACTCGATAAGATATAATTTTTCAGATTAAAGATAACAGAATTCAAAAAAATAGACAGGTAGTACTGAAAAGCAAACAAAAAACTCTCCTGCCTTATTGCTCCAAGAACAGATTACAGGCGGACAGAAATCATTTTGGCAAATCAAACCTAAATCATATGCATTCCAAGAAAAAAGCTGTAAGACATGAATTGCGGATTTACCTTATACCAGACAGACAAAAAATTTACTTAAGCATAACAGCTTGGTATGTGGCAGATGCCTATTCGAACTGTATAGCACACCACTGATACCTAGGGAGAAATCCCCAGCATATTGCTCATACCCAGGGAGAAATCCCCAGTGTACGATTAGCACTCAGGGGGAAATCCCTAGCGTACTGGTGACATCTAGGGGAAAATCCCTAGCATGCCCCTACATAGCCAAATAGATCGCTCAGTATGGCACTTGGCCCACATATCACCATATAGATAATAGAATAACCGCTCATACAGATGCCCAGAGGGAAATCCCTAGTGCACTGTTGGTTTCAGATCAATATATCAGAATAAAATGGAACAGTATGCCATCAAGGCAACAAAAAATAGTAAACATAATAGATAAGCTAGCACGGCCAATGAATACAGAGCTGATAACAGATATGCCAACAAGGCAACAAATATAATACAGACAGTATAGATATGAGATAGATAGATAATAGACAGAAGTTCTGGGTGCCAGAATAGATAAAAAAGAAAATCGATATCAAAGATAACCCTCACAAGGAGTATTCAAATAAGATAACATATAGCAGATAGGTTCCAAATATAGATCAAAATATGATTTAGAAATAGAGAAACCCATATAGGGGCTTATTACAACCACATATAAGAAATATAATGTCGGATTGGCAGACCCTCACAGGAGTTTCCAATAATTTAGATTAGCTTAACAAAGCAATATCCAGAGTGAGAGACCCTCACCTCTTGCAATTCCAAACAGCAACAGCCAAAGATTGACCTTACTGCGCATTGGTGCCTAGCTCATCGTCACCTAATCAAGAAAATATGCCACGAGCCAAACTTCTCTAGATTCAACATTCATGCATCCCTAGTCAAATTCCCATTCCAACATAATTTAACTTATAATGATTTTCGATATCAAAATTTATATTCAACTTATTATTAACCAACATACGAGTCCAAAATCATATCTCCCATTACCTTATTCCTAGCATAGGAAAATAATCATCAAAAACTTATATCAACTCAAAGGCTCGACCTGGACAAAACTAACAACTACAAGCATACATGCACATATATATAATATGCAATAATCAAATAAAAAATCGATCTCACTAATGAAGGCTCAGAATCACCAACCAAAAGCACTAGGACGATCACCGCATCGAGACGAGAAAATTGTCTCTCCACCGCCACCAGAAAATGAAACTTCACCACCAAATTATTCCTCTCATCGCATGGATTCCAACACCACTTTTGTTTCCAATTCCGAGCAGTGTACACACCAAAATGGGCCAAAAATTGACATTGTCTCCTTTCTCCAATGAGCTCCGATCACTACCTTGCCGTTGTTGGAATTGCCATGCAATGACACTGTTGCATTCCTCTCGTCAGGAGCTTCCTAACTCTAACCTTAGAATGGAGAATGGTTGCCAAAAAAGGAGAAACTCGGCAACCACCGTGACATGCACTGCTTGGTTCTCCTCTGTCCACCGTCGCTCTGCCACCCGGTTGGTGGTTTTGAGATGTGAAAGGTGTTGGTTGTGGTGAGGGGAAAAGTTTGGTTGGTTTGGAGCGGTGAAAAGGCCGTTGGAAAATGGCCGGAGATGGTGGTGAAGGCTCAGTGAAGAAGGAAGGAAAAGAGAGGAAAAAAGGAGAAGAAAAGGAAAGAAGGAAAAAGTGAGGAAAAAAGGGTCCCTACCCATCCAAAAATCTAATTTGATTTTAATTTTTTTTTTGTAAAATTTTAAATTATGCAATTTACCCCAAATTTTTAGAAAATTATGATTAACCCCAAATTGATCAAAAGTATAAACAATTAAGTCTATAAAAATTATAATTCAACCCACGAAACTTTTAAAATAATTAATAATGTACAATTCATAAAATTTTCAAATAAGATAAAATCGTATATTATAAATAAATTAAATCAAATTTTAGGGGTGTTACATTAATTATATTATTATTAATATTTAATATATTAATTTCATTAATAGTGTTTACAACTATAATTAGTAATATTAATTGTACGATTGGTAATATTATTAATAATAAAGATGATATTAAATATAATTTTAATTATATTCATAATATATAGTATTAATATTATTATAATATTTTTAACAATAATACAAAACACTAATAAATATTAAATTATTAATAATAATAATAATAATATAATTAATCATTAGAATAACAACATTAATATTATTATTAATAATAATATAATTAATCATTAGAATAACAACATTAATATTATCAATGATAATAACAATATTATTGTGATAATATTATTATCTAATATTATTAGTACTATCATTAATAATATTATTAATAATAATATTGCTAACAAAAGTTCAAATAAGTAAAGGCTTCTTCTGACAAGACAGAAAAAGGCCAAGTTAGCTGAAAATTTACCTCTTAAGCAATAATCTCCAAATTCAACAAAATCCTGCATCACACATCAGGATTTCTAGCCATTTTTTCTAATTTCAGTGAAAATTAGACTAAACGTGCAAATTTTTTTACACTAATAGGACTAACTTTTTGATTGTGTAAAATATAGGACAAAATTGAAAATAAAAAATCTTATAGGGTGAAAAAAATATTTTCCCATCTAATGCTAGTGGTGTTTAAATTGGTAATGTTTAAATAGGATAAAACTTATATAATTACGAGAATGGTGATATAAAATAATTGTTTAATTTATAGTGTATAGTTTGTGAAATATATTTATATTAATGAGAGTGAAAAATATGTAGTAGATGCGGGGATAGTAGTGAAGAAAGTAAAAGGTGTGGAAAGATAATAGCATATTGAAAAATGAGATACTTTGTGAGTTAATTTGGAAAATAGTGTCTCAAGTAGGAGTGAACCTCATGGATAAAGCAAATTCTCAACACACTCTGTTCCATTATTCTGAGAAGGAAAATTGGTTAATTAATTTTTCGTGTGTATGCTTGAAATTAGCCATACCTTAGTTTACTAGTATTTAATTTCTAATTTTCTTTGTGCAAATTAGGCATAAAGCAATACATGCGAATTATGAAGGTCAAATTTGACATTATGGTGCTTCTTTTCTCCTGATTACTTATTTTCAAAAGAATTAATCTCTATAGCAAATTTTCCTATAACATATTGCCAAATAGTAAAAGATCTGATGCGGCTGCTCTATTGATGCTTATTGATATTTTGTAAATTATGAAGTAGAATTTCTTTTTTCTTAATAACTAGCTCTTTTCTTTTATAAGCAATTCCTACAAGTATGTGTGTGTACATATATAGTAAATAATTATGACAAAAGTAAAAGATTATAATTACATAAATTATACTGAGAAATAACAAAGAGGCCGAACTCAAGTTATGGTATTGAACTCTCATATTTATGGGTTTCATGGAATGAATAATTTGAACGTCACCACCTTGTATAGATAGTGAGAATACTTTAAGGCCTGAGAGAGGGTGAATTATATTATTTCAAAATACTATTATGTCAAGTAATGTTTCAAATTTCTAAATAGAAATATAGAATTTGAAATACTTTTGTATAGTTTGACAATTGTAATATCAAATGAAATTTCTACTAGAAAAAAGAAAGTGAAGATGCAATGATTTATAGTACTTCTACAAAGGTCTAAACGATTGCTCCTAAAGCATTTTGCAACATGCGCTCCCACACAGGAAGGAAGGAGAGCACACAACAACGTTTCATACCAACTTTAAGAATTCTTCTTTTTTTATTCAACTTCGTGGTACCTAAAGAAAATATATTTGCAAAAGAGATTTTTCTATTTCATATTGATCTTCAAATAAGTACTATTTTTAAATATTTGTTGCTCTCCATGAACTGAGCCATGACTAGAGCAGTTTAACAACAAAGATTTGTTTGTTAACATGTGAAAAATGAACATGATAAATAAGGAAAGATGTTTGGAAGCGATAAGGTCCAAGACCCTCCAATAACTTGATTGTAAAAATTTCTTGATATATTTTAATATATGAGATTTAAGGTTTCATATTTTCAAATAAATCTATTTATCATACAAAGGTCATGTCCAATTATTTTGTCTTGATCCCCACTCACGGTTTCATGTGTTTAAAGTAAATCTTCCTTATACATATACATATGATATCTAATATCAACTATGCATTGTTATATTGTCTGACTAAGTCATTCAAATTTAAATGTGTTGTGTAATTCTTTAGTTATTTCCGCCAAATAAAAAAACAGGAGACATATCAAGAGCTTTGACCACATAGCTTATAATGTAAATAATTTTGTTAAGGTATATAAATAATATAGGTGATACCTATCGATATTTCAATGTAGATAAAATCATGTTGATTTGGTGATGCTATGCATAATTACTGATAATATGTAACAAGTTTGAATTTGTAAAATTTTATTCTATGAATTTTGGCAAGTCTAATTCATTTGCGAAGATTTGAGTTTAGTTTAAGTAGCACCGCTACCCGAGGCATACACCTTCTATTCAGGGCACTATAGGCAAAATGGAAAAGATAGAAAAATTGATGGCCATTCCACATTTATCCTTCGGTTGGAGACATTTGTGGCGAAGACTTCAGAGGCATGATGAATGGAAAATTTCAAGGAGATGGGTATGGACCTAAGTTCCAATTATCAAAATTAGAGGATAGGTGAGAATGTGGAGAAGGGAACTATTCAAGTGAAAGAGGAGAAAAGGGTTTAGTGAGGGAGATTGCATACGTGGTGGAGATGAAGGGCGAAGCTAAGACCGCGTCTTAGGAATGGGCCAGTGAGGTGGAGTAGCACAATCAATTTTTTTAGTGTTTGAAAGTGTTTTGGAGAGAGTGCTACCTTCCTTATAGATGGAAAATGCAGCAGAATAGGTTCATTGGAATTGTCAGATACAATAAAGCACAAATGCATTTAGGTTGACTAGCTAGCAACAGGCATGGAAGGTAGAGTGTATGCAATCTTGCAATCGCTTACAATACAAAGGCTATAACATTGTTGGTGGCGAGTGGGTTTTGTTGAGAAAAGAATCTATCCACTCAAGTGCGACAAATGGTGTGTTGTGTCCCTAAGGAATAATATTGAGAGGAGCAGGAAAGAAAATGATGTTGTCGACCAAAGGGTTTGATCGAGAAGGAGAGTGTCATTTGGAATCGAGAAAATTAAATAAATATTAAAGAAAGTGCATTTATGAAAATGGTAATAAATCAGGGGTGAAGATTTGGAAAATAACATTTAAGGAAGGAAAAAAATGATAGTAAAATTTATAAAGAAAAGATTAAGCAGGAGAAGAAAAAATTCCAAGTTTTTCCCTAAGAAACAAAAATGAACTTCTAACTGCAGTTTTAAAAAAGAAAAAGAAAAAAAATCCACTAGTTGGTATTTAGTTTCAATGAAATTTATATCAATATCTCTTTTAGTTATGCGGTCTTTGATGAAATAATGACACATTTCAATATGCTTCATATGTGAACAAGAAGCTAGATTTTTTAAATTCTAATGGCACATGTTTCTATCACATTAAATAGGTATTTAGTAAAATCAAGCCAAATCATGCAAGATTTATTTTATCCAAATTAACTATGTACATCAATTGCCTAGTGCCATATATTTTGGTTCTACGTTTGTTAGTGTGACTATGGTTCACTTCTCATCGCACCATCTTCTAGGCATTTTTGAGAAGTTGACATATGGCAATGGTGTTTTTTTTTGTCAATTCTACAATTTGCATTGTCACCATCAAAAAAATCAACAAGATATAAAGAATTTGAACAAGGGATATCAAGTACCAATATGTAGAGATCTTTTTAGATACCACAAGATACGCTTAATGACTTAAAAAGTGAGAGTATTGGATTTTCCTAAATCCTTGCATATAATCTAGTACAGAACAAGATATCAAGCCTGTTAGTAGTTAGAAGCAAACTACCGATAGTTCCTTAGTGTAAAGTTTCACCAAAATTATTCTCACTCGGATCAATTTCTATTCTAGTGATTGGAACCATTTGAGTAGATGACTCTTTACAATTTTCAATTGCAAATTTCTTTAGTTAATTCTCGTGTATATTTTTCTTGACATTTATATATCCCTTTAAAGGTTTCTTTCATTTGATGTCTAGAAAATAAGTTCATTTTCCCATAAGACTCTTCTTAAATTCACTTTTTCATGCAATGTGTATATTCTTCACACAATTTATTTTTGGGTACCTCCAAAGATAGTTTCATCAATGCAAATTAAGCAAGCAAAAGATTAGTTTTAGTGCTTCAACGTTGGTATGAGAATACAAGAGCAGAAGAAGGCAAAATGGAAAGAGAATGGTATCTACATGCAAAAACCTATAGAAATAAGACATATACTTAACCATTCATACCATAATAGGGACTTGTTTTTAAAATCATACAAACCTATGGTAACTTGAAAATGTGATTTACAAAGTTTGAATTTTTGAAATGGGGTGCTTGGTCATGAATATTTCTTTCCTTGATGAAGCCATTTACAAATTCAATTTTGACACCCATTTAAAAGAGTATGAAATTTTTGTAGGATTCTAATGGAATTTGAACATGAAATGGGTGCATAAGTTTCACCATAACCTATGTCTTCTAGTTGGTAGTACTTGTTTGTGAAAAGTTAAGCTCTATGCTGAATCACGTCACCTTTGTCAACAAGCATGTTTTGAAAGAACCAATTGGTTCTGATTATTGATTAATCTGATGGTCTTTTGACTAATTTCTAGACACTATTTTTGTCAAATTGAAATTATTCTTTTTCCTTTGTATTTGTTTTGAATACATCATTCCGTGCCTCATGAATATTTGTCGATTTTGCAAGAGATAAGGAAAAATGATTAGTAGCATTTAAGTTATCTTGTTTTACTTTGGATCAATGATGATTCCAACTGATAGATCTTTATAATCTTTTCAACTAGGTGGTGGAAGCATGCCTAAACTTTCTATTCTTTTGGTCAAAGATATCCTCAAAACTTCCATTTGTAAATGCATAGTTTTCATTGTTCTTCTAAGCTACCTCTATTTCCAAATTTTTTTTACTTTGTAGGACTTCAATTATCTTGTTAACATTTGCAAACTTAATGCTCAAGGTTTTCTTGAAAATGAGAGGGTTAATTAATCAAAAACTATATTTTCTAATTCTTAAAATGTTCCTTTTTTTTTACTAAACACTTGATATATTTTGCTATGGGTAGTG
Source organism: Jacaranda copaia (assembly GCA_014898725.1). Lineage (NCBI taxonomy): Eukaryota > Viridiplantae > Streptophyta > Magnoliopsida > Lamiales > Bignoniaceae > Jacaranda > Jacaranda copaia. The sequence goes on along the minus strand of JACGDI010003540.1, from coordinate 87,534 downwards.
TGCCCGACAAATACTCCATCTAATTTTGGATCTAATAGTGAAATATTCTTGATCATTCAAAATACAATACTTACATTCAAGAGCACAAAAAAATAAAATATTTCATACTTTTTCTTTCTAGATCTTTGGGGTATTTTTTTTTTAGTCTTTGAAATACCTGATTAATGATATACCACATGGTATTAATGGCTTTCGCCCAAAAGGATTTAGGTAATTCATATTCATTTAGCATAGTGCACTATGTTTTTGTCTACCATGCCATTTTGTTAAAGTGTCTTAGGGGTTGAGAAATTATAAGTGTAACTATGTTGACCACAAAAGCAATAACTCATTACCATCAAATTATGTGTTGTGGTCATTTTTAATTTTGTTGATGAAATGTCCTTTTTCATTTTGGAATTCATTGTGAGGGAAATTGAAGTCACTTTTAATGCTTAGTATTCTCACAACTAGCAATGGATAATGGAGAATTTATTTCATGTCCATCCCACAATGATTGATTGTACTAAATCGGCAAGTCATAAAACCTTTGAAATTCTTCATTGGGATGCTCTTCACCATTGTCAGATTGAAATAGTGCACCTCATACCTTGAATTAGCCCCTGCAACATTATATACCATTTTTGCATATTTATGTAGTTCACCCAGATATTGGTCATGTTGTCCACTAGTTGATGCACTATAATCAAATGTATAATTACATATTTCTTAGTGAGGATCTATGTCCCCATGATCTGACCAGTAATAGTAATTTGGTCTAAACCCTATCCAATACAATTGCACCTTAACATTGTTAGGTTTTAACAATCGACATTTAACTTGATACCATTTGCAAGGGCACCTAGTCGTCCAATCTCTTTTAAACTGAGGCAAACTGCATGCATGATTTATAAATTCCTTTGCCCCATCCAATAGCTCTGGCCTAATTCTAGCATGACTATAGTACAACCTATTGTACATTCAAAGTCTATATGGAGGAATATTATCCATCTACATTATTAGAAAATTTATATTACTGATATTAGCTGAGTGTTAATAAATGATGGATTAATCGCTTATTGTCTATACAAGGAAGTTAGTCGAATTCATAACTAAATTCTAAGATGAATTGACTCATATTTTTTCATCATTATAAGTAGGGTGTTTTTATGATTATGTTTTTAATTTGTGTATTTAATTTAGTTTGCATAATAATTTCTATAACATTATATATATAGATATATTTGTGTTTGGTTCAATGATAAATTAGATAACAGATGAGCCTAACCTAAGGAGTCTTTTGACCATCACAATGAGTCCTCATATCATATAAATTGAGGGTAGGCTAATGACGATTTGACGAAAGCCTATCCAAAAATATCACTAAATGCTCTTAACAAGCAAATTAGCTCATTTTCAGTTTACGATAATAGAAATAAATACTAACTCACTTATTTTTACTTAATTTTCTCTATTATCTTGAAACTAAAGATATGAATATTTTATTACTTGTCAAATTTAGGTATATTTCTCATAAATATAAAATTTCAAGGTTTCAAGAAAGAACACTTGAATCTTTATGTGATGAGACATTTACTGTGTAAAGTCCATACAGGGGTATTTTTGAAAGACTATTGCATGGAAAAGAATTAGGTATAGTTTCTTCTATTAAAGATCTACCAATTCAAAAATTTGGCCTTTAGGGATTATTATAGGGGGCTCCATAAAAGATTGTACACAAATAAAATTTTTGGCGAAGGTCCCCTTATAGCTACAACAATCCAAGTCTTTTCTAACATGCAAAACAACAATGTTTATCAAACAAAGATTATAAAAAAAACTATTTCATATGACATCCCTTTATTACTCCTATGCATGCCAACAAACAATATTCCAATAGCAACAAATGAGAAGGCTCCATCCCATCCTTCTTCCTAGAACCACCAATCATATCTAAATTTAAATCTAACACATGCTTATCACTCATAAAAGTATTAATTTTTCTAATAGAGATGATATTGAAGCTAAAAGAACTGCATGCCTCAAAACTAGGACAATATGGATGAGTCGAAGTAAGCAACAATCGAACAAATCTATTATGAATTAAAAAGTAATTATAAATTCTTGATGTTAAATATGGAACTTCCTAATTAAACTATTATATTTTTCATTTAAACTATTAATCAATATAAAGTTTATAATTAGTTATTACCATTAATTTAATTTTCATTAATCAAACCAGCTCTATACAATGCTTAGACCATAATTAATTTTGAAATCCTAACTTAAATTAAACAATTGATCAACTTATTCAAACAATTAAGATGGCAAAACAATAGACATACCTATTTTCAGTATGATGCCAAAAATATAAATTCTTCACTTAGGTTAAGATTATTATTCTAAACTCAATCTAATGACTAGTTTCTATACAATTAAAATGCATAATTTCTATACAATTGAAATGCTTAATTTCTATATAATTGGATAAACTTGATTCCATAAATTAAAATACCTCATTTATATACAATTAATATGCCTGAATTTCTATATTTTTTTTCAAGAAAATGGTAGATATTATAAATTAGGAATTAAAAGTAAGCGACTGAGTATTTACATCAGAACTAGAAGTGTGAGATTGCTTGAATAAGAATGCCTGCCTAGCTAGGTGGTGTGCACATTGATTTGCACTATGTTGGACATGGTTAAAAGAACATTGACTAAAGCATTAGAGGTTTCTCTTTACATCCAAAATAAGAGATCCATTGAAAAATAGGTTTGGAGAATCCTCCCTTAGAGGTCAAATAACTACAAGACAATCTTCTTCTATAATACTATTGTGCTTGGAGAAGAGAGAGCACATCTCGCAAGCAGTTTTTGTTGTAGTGGCTTCAATGACCTCTGAATCAATAAGGCTGGGAATTAACTATAATGCCCCGTTCGAGAGGTGTCTGTTTCCAGCCAGGTGCTGCTTTGATCAAATTTCCAAAGCTAAATATGCACCTCCAAAATTTTCATTCTAAATAATTTCATAACAATACAAATTGAATAAAATGTTCCAATCAAGTCCTAAAATTCAAACTCCACATATTTTTCCATAACCTTAAAATTTTAAACAAATCTCCAACAACCCAAGATGATAAGCAAATTGAAGATTGATCCTAGTCATGCTAAAAACAACAAGTAGGACTTGTGTTTCTATAATAATTTACAATTGTCAAAGGCTCATGATTTAATCTATACACCAACATTATTTATTAAGAACTTTAACCTATTACACTATATGGTATAAAAAGGATAATAACCTGATGGTAGACGCCTCTTTTACATTACACACATAATATAGCACATCATTACCATTAACATATATCCTGACAGCATTAGTTATACTATGAACAATGTGACCATGCTCACAATGCCTTCTATTCCTCAATTTGGGGCAAAGAATAGAAAGAACAATATAAAGAGGGTAAGTTTAAATGACTTAGTGAGGCTATGATCGAAGATGCATAGCTAGAATGTAATAGTCGAATACAATATATACATATAAAGAACATTTGCTCCGAGTAAAAACAACTAAAAGCAAACGTCAAGACCAACTAATCAACAAGGACGTTGAGTACTGAATAGATTTCATTATGATCTATCTCAACGCCATCCCATACAAGCGAAGAGACATATCAAGTTTTAAATACATTTCATAGAAATCACATATTTTAAAACCCAAGGACTAGATCAGTTTAAAGAATTGTATGTATAAAATGTTTCATAAAAGACTCCAATTTCAAAATTTCAAAATATATTTAATTTCATAAAATAGGTTAGGTAAAGGCATTTTATAAAACTAATTACAGGATGTTCTCCTAACCTTCCAACTCCCAGAAATTCGTATAGTACTTCTCTTGTATCACCTGGACAAATGGCGAACTTGCTAACTTTTGTAGCACAAATCAGTAGGATCAATCCTCGTTGATCGAGCTTCGAGCAGCAGCCAACCTTCAGCTGTCCTGAAGTTAGGATCGCAAACTAGGTCTTAGTTGGTAGACTAGCCACTAAAGAATTAATGCTGTCCCGTTGTCTTGCCAACCAGTCCTATGGGCCCAAAATTCCCCAAGGGCGAGATAATATGATGTAAGTAAGAAAGTCCTAGCAACTAACAAAAATAATATGCCACAATTGCCACATAAACCAAAATAATTTTCAAATCATTTATGGATTCATAAAAAATGAAAGACAACCTAATCAAAATAAACAAATAATGTCGACCAGTCAACATCATGGTCTCACAACTAGTATGAATCAATAAATGGCTAGTCAATAAGGTTATCTCACAAATAGTATAAAAAAATATAGTGATTGACTCAAAAATAAATCAGTCAAATCATACTTTAACAATTTTGATGTTCTAAAAGTTTTATAGTTCAAATAAAAGATTGTCAAATTCAATTTCAAATGAAAATATTAGCAAGTTCGAAATCTCAAGTTACACATTTTAGAATCCCTTTCAAACAGGAACATTGATATTCAAAAAGATCTTACTTTGAAACAAGATTCAGGAATGGACCTTGGACGAAGAAGCGATATAAACATTTAACTAATATTTAGAATTCAATGCATGAGTTCAAAGATAAGTTGTTCATAAAGAAAGTGGTAGAGGAAATGAATCATTTTCAAATTCAAGAAGGAATGATCAAGCAATAGCATATATCCACTATATGTAAGTTCTTTCCTCAGCAACAATATCTCGTAGCATATATCAAGCATAAACCTCACATGTCAATCCTGAGTATTGAAGCTTTTCTTTGTGAGCTCAATAGTCCATGCCTTTATTACCTAATCAACCCAAATACATGGTATGAGGCGATTTAAAATAATACTGATATAATATCCAAATTTAAACGAGGTTATGGCTAATAACCTTAATATCTTATTCTCTTTTAGTATAAACTTCCTATAATTTCTAAGTTTGAACATCCAGACATTTATTCTATCATATCATCTAAACTTTTCTTATTAAATCAAGAATCAATTACTTATTTAAGTCTAATTAACATAATTATAATAATTATTTCAATCCTTTGCAATTACCTAACTTTTATTTGCTTAATTTAATTTGTTAATGATTACAAGTTTATCCATATTTGAAATAATTAGATTAATACAACTGTTATACAATTTTTATTGAAATGTCAACAAGATACAAGCCTAAGGCATTTAGAACATATTTTCAAATACTTAAATTATAATGTTTCACTTTAATTGGTAAAACACACTTAATTTTCAATCTGAACCTAATTATACATTTAATTTCTTTGATTTATAGTCCCAAGCTTTTTGATACAACAATACTTACATTAATAGTTCTTAACTAAGTCAATTACTAATCTATCAAACTTAATTTATGAGTGATTTATTCAATTAAACTTCATACATATCATGATTCTTGGACTAACCTAATATTTAATCTAATTGATACTCGAGAGTCAATCAAATAAGTTGATTCAAGAATTTATACCTAATTTGAATCAATCCAGAGCCAAATTCAAGCTCGGGAATGGCCCGGATGAACCCAAAATCAAATTCATGTTCTACCTGAAAGTTGCCGATGCTGGAGTTGGGAACCACCACCACTATTAGTTGTGTCTCTTTCTAGTGACAAACACCTCAATTAATTTCACAATCAGCAACCATTTTACCATTCAATTAGATTGAAAACACTACAATGCCACCTAATTCTCCTCCTTCAATGGTCAAATCATGAAATTGAACCACTACTACACTTCTCTTGTCGTGCCCGTCAAAACTACTTTTTGTTCATGAGTTTCCATCGTTAGAACTAAGTAACCTGCCACCACTGTCATGAAGCTCCATTTAGTGCTCAATTCTTAGCAATTTGGGGGTTGTTTCTCAATAAATTTAGTAGCATTATGATTGGTGGAATGAAAAGAAGGTAATGGTGGCCTTGTTTCATGTTTTCCAATCAATGGTAAAAGAGTGAGATGGAGGAGGAAGGTTGGGCATGTATATGAGAATTAGACCTAATAAAAGGGACCTTCTTGATGTATTTTTTATTTTTGTGAAGTCACAGTTCAGCCCCTAAAAGTTTTCATAGCTCTAAGTATGGTCCCCAAGCTTCTTGGGTGTATGCCATTTGCTCCCGAATTTCCAATTCACTCATCCAACTTCTCTTATTCCCTCTATTTGGTCTAATTCTTAATCCTTCACCATTGACTGGAAAACATGAAACAAGGTCTAGAATTTAATGCATGAGTTCAAAGAGAAGTTTTTCACAAACAAAGTGGCATGAAGAAATGAATCAGTTTGAAATTCAAGAAGGAATGATCAAGCAATAACATATATATATATATATATATATATACTACATGCAAGTTCTTTCCCTAGAAAGAATATCTCTCACTACAAATTGAGTATAAGCCTCACATGTCGATCCCGAGTAGGGGAGCTTTCTTTAGTGAGCTTGATAGTATGTGCTTTTATTACCTAATCAACCCAAATACGTGGTATGAGATGATATAAAATAATACTAATTTAATACCTAAATTTAAATTAGGTGGCTAATAACCTTAATATCTTAATCTCTTTCAGTGTAAACTTCCTATAATTTCTAAGTTCGAACATCCAGACATTCAAATATGTTGAATTCCTGACCTTAAAATGTGAATAGTATCTAATTAGCAATCGCTTCTTTCTATAATATCATCTAAACCTATCTTATATTTTAAATAAAGATTCAATTACTTATTTATGTCTAATTAACATAATTTTAATAATTATTTTGATCCTTGGTAGTTTTCTAACTTTTATTTTCTTAGTTTAATTTGTTAATGATTATAAGTTTATCCATGTTCAAAATAATTAGAATAACCATGTAACTCTATGATTGTTATACAATTTTTATTGAAATGTCAACAAGATATACGCCCAAGGCATTTAGAACATATTTTCAAAATACTTAAATTATAATGTTTCACTTTAATTGGTTGAAAATGTTTAATTTTTAGTTTGAACCTAATTATACATATAATTTCTATTATTTTCAATCCCACGTTTTGCAATACAACAATACTTACATTAATAATTCTTAACTAAGTCAATTACTAATTTATCAAACTTAATTTATCAGTAATTTATTCAATTAAACTTTATACATATCGTTATTCTTGGACTAATCTAATATTTAATCTAACTAATACTCAAAAATCAATCAAATGAACTAATTCAAAGGTTTATACCCAATTTGAATTGATCTAGATCCAAATTCAAGCTCGGGGATGGCTTGAATGAACCCAAAATTAAATTTTGGTGTTTTATCCTGAAGTCGCTGCCACTGCGAAGTTGGGAATTGCCACCATCCCTAGGTACGTCTCTTTCCAATGAAAAACAACCACTCAATTAATTTCACAATCTACCACCATTTTGCCATTTAATTGGACTAAAAACACCACAATGCCACCTAATGCCACCACGCACCGTTGCTTTTGATTCTCCTCCTCCAATGGTCAAATCATGAAATTGAAACTATAGCTATACTCCTCTCATTGAGCATATCAAAACCCACTCCCTATAATGAGTTTCCATTGTCGGAACTGAGCAACCTACCATCATCGCCGTGAAGCTTAGTTCAATACTTAATTCCCAATGATTCGCCAATTGTTTCTTGGTAAATTTGATAGCATTGTGATCGTTGGAATGAGAAGAAGATGATGGTGGCCTTGTTTCATGTTTTCCAGTCAATGGTGAGGGAGAAAGGTAGAGGACTAAGGCTAGGCATATATATGAGAATTAAACCAAATTGCGGGACATTCCTTATATATATATTTTTTATTTTTGCAAAGTCATGATTCAACCCCTAAAAGTTTCCACAACTTTAAGTCTAGTCCCTAAGCTTCTTAGTGTTTGACATTTGACCTCAAATTTTCAATTCAATCCTCTAGTTTCTCTTATTCACACATTGGGTGCACTTAATTTTTAATTTTTGCAATTGAATCCAGTTCTATTAATTTTCTATCCCTATAATTTTCCAACATCACAATCAAATTGAAGTGTGATTTATTAAAGCTCATTTTAATTTTGTTATTACTATTATTATTTTAAAATCTTATCATTTTAATTCAATTTGTTAATTTCAAAATTTGACAAAAAATTTCATACTTGGGTTTAAGGTGTTACATGAATTGAAAACTCCATGAAATACAATTTCCCCTATGATCCCAGGCAACCAATCTAAGTCCAATAGATTGAAAATATTTGAAGATGGCCCCATCAAAATTCACTTTTATCTAATCTTCAATAGGTGCCACCCTAACTGATTCTCCATTGCTTGAGTTGTTGGATGCGCTCCTCATAGTGGCCTATCTGAATTGATATAGAAAGCTTTGAGCAAATTCAACCACTACAATAGGTGATCAATAATCCATCTTAAATGTGGTCTTGTTCATTCAATGATATAAGCTCCAACAACAAATAAAGAAGAATTCAAAATTATCTATATCATAAGAGTCAAAACCTCCAAGAAACCAATTCAACACTAAACCGGCAAGCTTATAAAGTGAAGCAAGAGGTAAGTTTGAGAGAGCCCATACTTGTCTTGCAAATGGCAGTGCAATAAATAGTGAATTGAATCTTTCCTTGTATTCTCACAAATATCACAGAATGGGTCATTATGTATTTTTTTTTATGACACAACAATGCTTTTGTATGAAGAAAATTTCATGTGGCATGCATAGCAAATTGCCATACTTTAGGAGGTACTTTGTTGGTCCAAATGAATCGAAAATTAGGACATATGACTGAACTATATTTCATTTCCTATTGCACTCCTATTCTAACTTACTATATTTATGTTAAGTATATATTATTCTCAATTTATTATTTTTATAAGAAAATATTTAATACACATCATATATTCATGAAATAGAATAGAAGTAAAAATAAAGAATGGAATAGAAAATTTAGATCATAACTACACGAGCCTCTAGTAACCTTGCACATTCGGTTCTTAATGAAAAGTGCAGATTATATGTTGACTTAATCGAGAGATTTCCTGAATGTGTGTAGTGCCAAATAATTTCATCATGATTATTACAACCTCTCAATAGAATGCTAAGAATAGTCTCACAATTAGGCTCTAAGAAAATTTTCTTAATCAAACCAAATTTCTAGCATCTTGAAGATGAGGCAATCAAGCTTGAAGCAAAAGAACCTGCACGAATTAGTTTTGGAGGGGAGAGAATTCTCAAGGATGGCTGATACAGAAACCATTTTTCATGCCAAATGTGAACATTAGATCCAAAACTAATTCTCCAATGGATACCTTCCCAAAGAAGTTGTAGAGATTCCCAAATTTTTCTCCATGAAAATGATGGATTATGCCCAAATGAAGCATCAATGACATCGCAATTTGGGAAATATTTAGCTTTAAATAGTTTAGAGAGCAAGGAATTAGGTTGTTAAGCAAATGCCACCCTTGTTTAGCTAGTAAGGCCTTATCGAAAGAATGAAGGTACAGAAGCCCTCTTGCTTACTACAACCAAGAAGCTCCTACTTAAGCCAATGGATCTTCCTTATATGTTTTTTATTCCACCAAAAGGAAGCCATCATTAATTTAATGTCCCTAATAAGATTGTTGGGAAATTTAAATTAACTTATCACGTAACTTGGAATTGCTTGAACTATTGCTTTCAAGAGAATTCATCTACCTGCCAAAGATAATGTCTTCTCATTTCAACCACTAATTCGTTTCCACACCCTTTTTCAAAGAAAACAAAAATATCCATCTGTATTTTTCCAACAATAGATAGAAGACCTAAGTGTTATCATACTTTTCCAAAACTTGCATACCAAGGATCTACTTGATGTTGTACTGAGAGACTGAGGCGGTATTTTTGCTGAAAACATCCAAGGACTTTGCAAAATTTATATATTGTCTAGATACAAGCTCATACATATTAAGAACCCCTACGATATGGTAAGCCACATTCTCTATTATTTAACAAACTAATAATGTATCATCCACTAACAATAAATGAGAAATTCGATAAGCATTCCTAAATATAGATACACCAACAATAAGATTTTCCTCTTATTTCCTCCTGATTAAAGATTGAGAGCCTCAATGCAAAATAAGAACAGATACAGAGATAGAGGGTCTTCCTACCTTAATCCTCTTTGGGGGTAGAAGAACTCAAACTTCTCACCATTAAGCACAATCAAATAAGATACTGTAGTGACATACTTCATGATTAACTCAACAAAGTTCCTAGCAAAGCTCGATTAAGCAAGATATTAGTAAGACAAACCATTCCACTTTATTGTAAGTATTGCTCATGTTAAGCTTAATGGTCATTGTGCTAACTTTCCCATGTCTTGCCTTCTATATATAGTTATTCACTTCAAACGCAACCAAAACATTGTCAGTAATAAGCATTGAATGGACAAATGCAAAATAAGTCTCAAAGATAATTGAATCCCAAAAAGGTTTAAGCCAATTGGTTATCATCTTAGAAGCGATCTTGTAAGCCATATTACAAAGACTGAAAGGGTGGAACTGAGTAAGAGATTCAGGTTTATTGACCTTTACAATAAAAACAATGTGAGTATAATTGTGTTTTGAGATGTTTTTGCAATCATTTAAAAATTTAAGAGCAAATGAGACTACATCACGCTCCATAATTCACTAAAATTTTTTATAGAAGAAGGGTGGCATTCCACTAGGTTTTGGTGATTTCATAGGGGGCATTTGGGATAGGGCCAATTTAACTTCTTCAGTCAAAAACTACTGCATCAACTTTATGTTCATTTGATCATCAACTTTTGGTGTTAAACACTAAAGGACAAAATTTATAGCAACTTTTAAAAGGCAGCTGAACTGAAAGAAATCATGGAGATAGTTGAGAATTAAAGATTCCAAATTGACCCTTGGTTGACACCAATTGCAAGCCTCTAATCTTAATCTAGTGATAAGATTGTTACATTGTTTGGTAGAAGCTTTGGCATGAAAAAACTTTGTGTTTCAATAGCCATCATTCATCTACTCAGTTCTTGATCGTTACTTCTACTTTATCTCTTCTTTGTCAAGCATATCTTCTAGTTCACTTCGTAAGGATGAGACACAAACTTGGGATTCCTCAAATAGGTTCCCAATTAATTTGGCCACAAAAAACTTGAATTCTCTTTTGTACAAACTAACAATATCTCTGTTCCATCGGATTAGCTCACCATGCATTACTTGATTGCTTTATTTAAAACATCAAGTTTTGACTCAGAATTGGAATTCAACCAAGGTTGTTCAACAATTTGTTCCCATTCATCTTACTTAAGCCAAAATGTTTCAAATTTAAAGTAACATTTAAAATTTTTGCCATTAATCAGGCCAATAGCATCAAACTCAATGATATTTGTAGAGTGACCAGACTTTCTTCCAAATATATGTTTAACTTGACGAAATTGGAATTTCTGAATCCAATTCAAGGTAGCACAAGCTTTGTCAAGAAGTTCCCTAATCGTGAACGAAAAACATCTTTATTTGTACTAAGTGAAAGGGAAGCCCACATAACCAAGATCATGAAGATTTGCATCACACAAGGTATCTCAAAACTTACCAACTCAAGTGTACAAAATACTTGACCTAACCTATTTCTTAGATATAGATAAAATAGCATTAAAATCACCTGCACACAACCAAGAAAGAGTTGATTGGGATTTTTAAGTTCACAAAGAAGCTCCCAAAAATTTCCCACAATGAGACGCATATGATTCACCATAGAAGCTAGTAACAAAAGGTTTGGTCATCAAAACTAGATAATATAGTGACATCAATATGCTGAGATGACATATTATTGAGAAAAACAACACATCCTTACATCAAAGCATTGTTGATCCACCAGAAGAGCTAATCGCATCCATAGGGACTTCAAAAAGATTTCAATTATCATGAATACTTTCCATTTTGTTTAAATTCAGCTTTATTTCAAATAGAAAAACAAAATAGGGATGATGAAGGCGAATCAATTCACCAAACTCTCGAATTTTCTAAGGATTACCTTGTCCCTGGCAGTTCCAACTTAAGCAAATCATTGCGATCAATAAAACTGTGTGGTAGTTGCCACCATTGAAATCGTGTCTTTAACTTCACAAATTAAAATCATCAAGGAAGATCCTTTTGGTAGTTCTATAAAAACTTCCACCATTCTTGCTATTACCCAAACAAACCCTTCTTTGCGAGAAAGTGAAATTCTTGTCCAGTCATTTTAATCAATTTCTAGAGGACCATGCTTATTATTCCTAGACTTATTGGGAGAGTTACTGTTGAATTTTAGAGGTATCGTGGAATCAATTAGATTGACGTTAAGAAGCGGACTAAATTTGATATGTAAATTTGTTGGATCAAGATCAGTGACATGTTGAGTGCTTTTAGTTGGGGGAATAGAATTGGTAATATCTTTTAAAGGCCCAACAAGAACGTCATTGCTGTAACTAGCAAATAACTCCACATTTGAGGCCGACCTATCAGCATGATCCTTAAGCTGGTTATGGGAATGATCCAATTGAGGCCTAATACTAATTGGAGGCCCTATGACAACAAACTCTTCTAACTTGTTTGCATTTGAACTACATTAGATCTATTGTTAGGTGATGCATTCTCGTTATCAATGCCAATCACTATTCCCTTTCCATGATTGTGAAGTTTACATAAGAAATTACCAGAAAGGGCTCCCCCTCAGACATGGGAGGAAGAAACTCTATCATATACATTTCTAGCAAAATGAATGAATGGCATTATGACATTGTTTGATTGGGGAGTTAAATTATTGGCAAAACAACCCATCATTGAATGATTTTCTGGAAGCCATAAGCCATACTTATGCGGATGAAAATTATCATTGTATTGAGTATCACAATTCTCCGAAACAACCTCAAATATAACAAAAGTTAGGAAGCCTCCCTATCATATTGGAATGTTGATACATATTTTTCTCCCTTGCCTCCACCAATACAAAGAACTCAAAGAAGAGGCTTACATATGTTTAAAGTACCCTTTTGCTTTTGAAAATCTAAGTCGACTTCCTTGGATATCCCTAACCTATCATCAATTACTTTGGCCATTTCTCTTGTCTGTTTAAAATATGGTAGTCCTTGAACATGAATCCAAAAGTCAGAGAAATCCAGGTTCTTGGAAGCTAGGTCTTGATCTCTATCAATTTCACTAATAACTAGTAAATTCTTATCAAATGACCATGGACATGGACATCCCTATAAGATCCTCTCTATGTCCCTCACATGATTAAAGGTAAGAAAGAATCCTAATTGATTGGCTTGCTTTACTTCCACACCACACCTAGGGTTCATGATTCTCCATAAAATGCTATAAAAAGCTTGAAAATTAAATGGTTTTGAGGTTCCCAAACGCCCCACTAAAACCAAATGCAAAATATGCAAATAAAATCAAAATATAATTATATCAATCAAAATGCCCAAAATGTCTAATTTCTATATAATTAAAATCCTATATCTATATGAATAATATCAAAATACAATTATATCAATCAAAACACCCAAAATGTTTAACCTTTGTACAATTAGATCTAATTTCTATAGTAAACTTAGAATTATATATAATCAAAATGCCCAAAATTAATATACAAGTAATATCATTAAACCAAACAATATCAAATTAAGTTCCAAAATTCGTCAAAATAATGTAAAAAAATATCAAATCAAGCTCCATATTCATAACAAACCAAATAATACCTTAAAAAAATAATTAAAAAAAAATCAAGTTCCTAAAGTGTATGCAAAAATTCAACAAAGCAAAAGAAGGATGCCATCCTCATTGATGGCATGAGGATGGTGCAACAGTGATGCGACAGTAGAGGAGGCAAACACGAATGGAAAATTTGGCAGTGGAAAATTCGATGTTAATTTTAATTTAAGTTCCAATAGAACTTTCAACGGAATAATCCATTAAAAATTTAAATAAATTATTTTTAAAAAATAAATAACTTACCAACAAGCGACGAAGTTTCGATAAAACTTTAGTTGGAAAATAAAGCCAATATTTTTAATAAAAAAAGTTTATTACCATTTTTCAACGAAAAAAAAATGGATGGATTTTTGTGGAAGTTCCCATTGCATATGTATGCATCATGTTCCCGCTAAATTTTTGCCAATTTTGTTGACACTTTTCCGTTGAATTTTTTATGGACTTTAATTTTATCAATATTTTGATAGAAGTTCATTGAAAATTTTGGAAGAAACTATTATATTGAAAAATTCCGACAAAAATAATGCATTTCTTTTAGTGTCTGTTTCATTCTTTTTTTTTTATTGTCATTTTCAATTTGAATCTGACGATACAATGAGCAAGAGATAAAGAGCATGAATGGGTCCAAAAAATACTATTGAGATTCCAGTATTTCATGTTAATTACTTAAAAGGAAATGAAGAGTAAATAGTACTATAGTAGGAGGCGACTAATAATGTTTAAAGATGCATTATCCGTTATCCGGTTTTGGTGTGGATAAAATTTCAAAATGTAAATTGGGTCTCGTTTTTCCGCATGATCATGATTTCGTCATGCTGTTTGTGTTCCATTCACCCAAACCAAATATCCACACACACACAAAAGAAAATGGAATCTCTATATATTCAATCTCAGTTGACTCCGGGATCACCATGTTGTGCCACATAGAGCTATTCCAGTGGGCAGAAGAACTAGAGGCTTGCTCCTTTTCGTTTCATTTCAACTTTGAAAACAAGAAGAAGATACCAATTAATTAGTGGGACGAGATTTTTGTCCCACGTCACATGTACGGCGTACTTATTACTCTCTCCGGATAAAAGAGCCAATAATAAATTCCCAAAATCTCATTTGAATTTGATTTTTCTTTACTTCTCGACACATTTTAGCTATAATAAAAATAAATAACGTTGTGTTTCTGTACATTAATGCATTCAGATTTTTATGATATTATTATTGTGGTTTATAATTATACCAACCATTGTCGACCCAATTTTAGTAGTTTTGACGGCGCTTGGTTTTCGATGTTAAGCCACTTAATTAGGATCTAATTCCCTGGCAAAGTTGGCAACATGGTTTAATCTTGTGTTATTTGAGGCCACTTGTCCAAAGCTTTTAGTTCGTTCATCCATCAAACATATCATACGTCCTAACTTGCGTGGACTGATAATAAATTAATCAAGGCATGACGTGACATAACACAAAGTGACATAATTATAATAATGTTTTTTCAAACATCAATGGATCAACCAAAACAAACTTCCTTCTCCTTGTGGTATTTTTAGTGCATTGATTAACAGGTGATAGGCCAAATATGTGGCTGTCTACTATTATTATTATTATTATTATTTCTTCCAAAAATAAGTCTATTTTCATTATCACTATAAAACAAAGAAAAAAATTGATTGATTGACCATTATTATTATAATATTTAGTACGTAATTAAGAATCAGTACTATCACATTATTATTTTAGTTAAAAGAGTATTTTTTTAAAAAAAAAATAATTAATAAAATACTATTTTATGACATTTGCAAATTGATTTTTATAATTTATTTGGAACGAGTAAATATTATCTAATAATTGATCTTTCACAGGATAAAAAGTGGCAAACTGTCTAAGTCAAAAGCAAATACCACGCCATGTTCTCGCGGTCTACTAGTCGAGCAATAACTCATGGCTAGAGCAAGATAGGTTGGAGTAGTAAGTGTGGTTACAATCGAATCAATTTTATGTTTATGAGTTCATTTCATATCATACGAGATTGAAATAGGATTTATATACATTCTTAATTATTCATTCGAGTACATCTAAATAAATACTATTGATGAGGTTGAAAATAGTTTAGAGTGAAAGAGAACTGTTTGGGGTTGATCCGATCAAAGAGGTCGAGCAATCCACTTAGTATTTTTCACGAGATTTGAGATCTGCAACAATCAATACATATTAAACTTACCGAGGTGTCCAAGACTAAGGCACTCCGATACTCAAATCAATTCTGGTGGAGATGAGGTAATCGAACAGAATGTAGAAAGCTTATGGTGTATTTGGCATTACCTTGAGCCTGATTGAATATGAGGTATTTATAGCCTTCTTCAGGCATAATTTGTCCATGGTGCCCTTATCAGATGTAGTGGACTTTAATCTTTGTTAGAGAGTAAATGGTCATTCCAGATTTCGGTACTGTTCCAAATGGCACAATCTCTTTTTTTTTAGGGTGAACAGTACCTCTCTGGTAGGTGCCTCTCTGCCAAAGGTAGTGATAGGGTTGGTGGCAAAGTTGGTGGCAGCAACTGTACCAACAGTCACATGTCAATAACGCGGAGGCATGATGTCTGACAGAATAATAAATGTGGTCTGGATCTGAGTCAGCACTGGAGAAAAAGACCTGAGGTTGACAACGATCGATTGGGCCTAGTTGGTCGATCCTTTAAGTAATCAACTTAGTACATGTCGAAAAAGGCTAGGATAGGTGGCGCATCCCATCGATCCCAGTCGACAATAGCTTACTTGACTAGATAGCTGTTGTCAAATGGGTTAGCCCCAAAATTGACATTGGGCTTGCTTAGTGGGCCTGACTGAATGGAATTGACATTAAGTTTGCTTAGTGAGCCTGTTAGACTATCCCATATCAACTACATTTACATATAATCCCTACATCATTCTACTCCTTTTAGGATTAGAAATACGTGCAATTAGACATGCATTTTCCATATCTCACCTTATTTTTGAACTTCTATTGAATTAAGAAATCAAATAAATTTAATCGGTGTTTATATTGTTATGATGTGTTGTTTTAATGAAAGTTTGTATTTTTTTTATTGTCATACTTTTATTTTTTAACATAGTGATTGAAGTCAATGAAGTATTTTTAAAAAAGATTCAATAAATTTAGCATTAAAAAAAGAAAGGCTATGTTTGGTTACATTCTCCCAGAACAATTTTATTTTGGGAGAATGCAACCAAATATGTGCCTTTTTTTTCTCCCAAAATAAATTTCTAAAATGTCTAGACTGTCCTTGCAATTTAACTGGCAAATGACCAAAAATTCTATATTTTTTATATCACAATCATTATCATCATATATACATGCATTTACATATTACAATATTTTATTATTATATAATAATAAAAAAATACTACTAAAATCTATCTACACTTTCAAAATCTAACAAAAAAGCATTGATTTGACTGTTACAGTAGAATTTGTCTCCTCTCAAAACATAAACGAATATACTAAATTTTTTCAAAATAATTTTTTTACTGTTCTTAAATCATAAACAAACATACATCACATTACTTAATACAAATTTCACATTTCCCATCCTCATTCTCAAAATGTACTCTCTCAAAATATATAATCCAAAACATATAATTTCTAAACAAACATTATCAATTGTTTTCTCAAAAAATAGAGTCCACAAACCATGGTTCTTTATCCGTTTTTAACAGTTGGCCCATGGCAAGTGGAAACATGAAAAAGCCAAAAAAAGAGAAAAGGTTGGCAAATAACCTAACATTGCATCAGTGCAAGTCCGCAGACCGACCTATATAAAAGGCAAACTAACCATTATATCGCTTTCCCCTTTACCACGAATCTTTCAGACACCCCATGTATCCGCGAAATCTTGCCCTCGTTCCATTTTTACATCCCTATTTTTAGATACGGGAGAACTAAATTCTTGCTGCATAAATTCGGATTGATTATTCTTAAAATACAGACAAAGTAACCTGTTTTTTTTCTTTCGTTTCTTCGATTTGAATTCTTGATAATTCTGTTTTTTATCGAATGAAACGAAAGTTACCAAATCTATAAACATGAAGCCCTGTTGTAGAATCTTGTTCCCTTGCAAGGGCACTCCTTTTTTGGGTGTCCGTTGGCCCAAATCCTCCAATTTCTCATTTATCCCCAACCATTTTTCTAATTTCCAGTTCAGTCACAATAAGTTCCATGTCTCCTCACATCGTGCTTCGGCGTTCAAAGCCATTTTCAGCCTATCCCAGAAGCCGAATTATGCGCCCACTTCGACTTGGGGTCAATCAAGAATTTTCTCAAGCACCTGCAGCTGTAATTTTAGCAAAAGAGCCCATTATTTGGTTGCTAGTGTCGCATCAAATGTCAAGAATTTGTCGACATCTGTTGAAACCGGTCTGAACGACAAGAATTTCGAGAGAATTTACGTGCAAGGTGGCCTCAATGTTAGGCCACTGGTGGTGGATAAAATTGATTTGGATGAGAATATAGTGAAAAAAGAGGATGATGGGGTGGAGGTTGGGGATCTAGGCAAGGATGTAAAAAATGAGAGCTTGAATAAAGCGGACAGTGTGAAGGCTGGTAAAGAGGAGTCCGAGGTCGAAAAGGAGGCGTGGAGGCTGCTGAGGAATGCGGTTGTTACGTATTGTGGAAGTCCTGTGGGTACTGTGGCAGCAAATGATCCGAATGACAAGCTGCCACTTAATTATGATCAGGTGTTTATACGGGATTTCATCCCATCAGCCTTTGCATTTTTGCTAAAGGGTGAGGGGGAGATAGTGAGGAATTTCTTGCTTCACACCCTGCAGCTACAGGTATTCTGATTTTCAATCTTATTGATACATATATATATATATGTTTTGTGTTGTATGTTGTGTAGTGTATGCTTTGAGTTTTGGTTGTCTCCATTTCATTGTTATATATGGATGTCGACTTTCAACCTTGGACCTTTGGAACTTGATCTGTTAAGCAAGGAACAGTTTTGATTGAAAATGGTGGCCCTTCTTTTAGAGCATTGAAGCATGACAAGTCTTCGGAAATTCAGATGCACTGGAAGAAAACAAATATGATTGTTTTAAGATGATTCTATGCTTTTTTTCTTTCTTTTAAATTTTATCTTTTGTGACAGAAGACCATCTAAATCCTACTTTAGAACTTGGTGGTCTTAGGGAGCTATGAGGCACTTGTCCTTTGTTTTTCTAGAGTGTTGAAGCATTATAATTTCTTGGAAATCTAGATGTGCTGGAAGACATCGATTATGAAAAGCTTAATCCATGCTCTTCTTTATTTTTAATAACAGAGAAGACTGCTTACCACAACTACAACAATTTTGCTTTTAACTTAACTACGTGGTACTAGTCTCCTTTACTTAAGGTAAATAAATGGAAATGTATAATCCTGCTTTTTGCATTCCACATTAAACAACATGGTGCCATTAAGGATTTGGTACTTGGATGCCTCCTTCAGGATTTAGGAGATAAGAGCTTGAGTAATTGTAACTTCACAACCAAATTGCATGTTATGTGGCAAATGCCAAAAAAGTAACTTTGAGAATCAGCTTGATCATTAAAGGTGTTATATCTGTTGGCTTGAGATGTAGACAACTCATTGTTGCATATTCTCTATACAGCAATATTGTAAAACACCATTGTCACATAGGTTTTCTTTTGTTGGTAGCATATTATTCACTTTTGTATATTACTGAATATCCATCTTCTAATGGCATATTGCATGATTAATAGATAATAAGTTAAACTCATGAGTAGGGCCTGGTGAATAACCTCTGATCAGGTTTTCTCGTTCATGGTTTTCCATGATATTTAACCAGGTGGAGGGCTGTTGGTGAGTGATGTGATTGCTTAATTCATGTTCATTAATTTTCTTATACTCCCCTCATTGTTTCTAGAGCTGGGAGAAAACTGTGGATTGTTACAGTCCTGGACAAGGATTGATGCCAGCAAGTTTTAAAGTTAGAACTGTGGCCCTAGATGATAAGAAGTTTGAAGAAGTTCTTGATCCAGATTTTGGGGAGTCAGCTATTGGCCGTGTAGCACCTGTGGATTCTGGTATGCATGTTTCATTCCGTCGTCATAATGCAGCTAACATAGTGCAACTCGTTAGTGGTATATTTTGGATAATGTGCAGCGTTTATTTAGGCTCTTTTCTTTCTGTTCCCCTCTTCATAGCCTTTAATTAGACTCTCTTCTTTTCTCATTCCCCCATTCATTTCGTTTTTGTGTCTATGCAAAATGAACCGCTGGTCCAAATTTTAATATTTCAGGTTTTCAAATTTACTGGCTTTGATTTCACGTTTCATCTCTGTAAAATATTTTCAAATTTATGTAGGACTCTGGTGGATCATCTTATTACGAGCTTATGGGAAGCTCACTGGGGACTATGCATTACAAGAAAGAGTGGATGTTCAAACTGGAATAAAACTTATTTTAAATCTCTGCCTCTCTGATGGCTTTGATATGTTTCCTTCCTTACTTGTCACTGATGGCTCCTGTATGATAGATCGGCGGATGGGTATTCATGGTCATCCCTTGGAGATTCAAGTAAGTTTATGCTACATATCCCATTATACAGTTATATTATTTGTTTCTTAGCTGCTTTTAGGATGTAATGGTTAACTAACTGGTTGTTTAATTTTCTGTGTTTAAGAGTTAAGCCTTGGAGAATAACTCTCCAGTATGACCAAAGATATGTACTTCTTAAGAAATTTGGTAATTTTTTTATGCCTTTAATGAATTTGGGTAGTTTTTGTTGTATAAGGTGGATTGCTGGTCATGGAAGTTTATAAAGGAAAGGTCAATTCTTTTTCTTATCTGCATTTAAGAACAAACTGTGGTGCTGGTCTCTTGGCAGTTCTTTAGAAGAGGTGTTACACTGGGCATTCTTGAATATTGAACAAATATTATAAAAATAATCTCCTTTTTTCAAAGTGTCTGCAAATACAATGACGTTTTTTGGTGAACAGTTTCTATGAATCATTTATGTGAGTTGTTTGTGAATGAGATAGAAGATAACTGTTAGTTTGATGGATGATTCTATATGAAAATTATCCATTCTCGATATATGTCCATGTTATGGTTTTTGTGCAAGTTGTCCAAGAAGTTCAGCTTCTCTAACTGGATAAAATGGGAAAACAACCGAATTAGTTCTCTTGTGTATGACAAACATCAAAGTTTTTTAAAAATTAAATTGCTTTGGGTGGAAATATTCCACCCAGCTCCTTCTGGGTCAAAAGAAAATCCTGAGAAAGTACTTGGTTGTTTGGGGATTGAAGTAGTTCCAATATTTTCTTGGATGGATATTTGTGTCTCACCTTCTGTAAATGTAAATTTGATACTTGGATTTCACAGGCTTTATGTGTGGTTTACTCTTTGCACAAGTATCTGGAGTTTGCATGTGTGCAACAAAGCAGTTGCACATTTCTCTGCTTATACCGCACGTTTTACTTCTTAACTTTAAGCTAGAAACTTCACAGTGACCATACAAAACCTCATACATGACATTTTCTATTTTTCAGTCCTTATTTTACTCTGCTCTTCGGTGCTCACGCGAGATGCTTGCATTAGATGATGGATCCAAGAATTTGGTAAGGGCCATCAACAATAGACTCAGTGCCTTGTCATTTCACATCAGAGAATATTATTGGGTTGATATGAAGAAGATCAATGAAATCTACCGTTATAAGACTGAGGAGTATTCCACAGATGCCACCAACAAGTTTAATATATACCCTGAACAAATTCCTCATTGGTTAATGCAATGGATTCCTGAGGAAGGTGGTTATCTTATTGGTAATCTGCAGCCAGCTCATATGGACTTTAGGTTCTTCACACTTGGAAACCTCTGGTCCATAGTATCATCTCTCGGTACGCCGAAACAAAATGAGGCTATCTTGAATCTGATTGAAGCCAAATGGGATGATCTTATTGGTCAGATGCCTCTTAAAATATGTTACCCTGCTTTGGAGTCAGAAGAGTGGCGAATAATCACTGGAAGTGATCCAAAGAATACGTGAGTGCCCAGAACAGCTTTTTGCTATATTGTTTTCGCATAAATGAAGTTTTGTTTTACTAGAATAGATATCTCTTCCCTGCATACAAACATGGAAAAAGGATGCTGAATTTGAATCGTACAAAACTAACTTTCTGCATACCTATGGACTTCTGCAGACCTTGGTCGTATCATAATGGTGGATCCTGGCCAACACTTCTATGGCAGGTGAGAATAACTGTTGCATCATGTACTGTCTCTTCTAGATTTTGTAGTTAAGGAATTGATGGAGTTAGACAAACATCCATCAGCTTGTTGTCATAAAATTTGTGG
>JACGDI010003540.1:36852-65215 GCA_014898725.1 Jacaranda copaia | reverse complement strand
TTTCTCCCAGTTCACGCTGGCATGCATGAAGATGGGTAGGACGGATCTGGCCAAGGAAGCAATTGATATAGCAGAAAAAAGGCTTTGTGTGGATCGGTGGCCTGAATATTACGATACAAGGAATGGGAAGTTCATAGGAAAGCAGGCCCGACTTTACCAGACATGGTCCATAGCTGGATATCTGACATCAAAGATGCTGTTAGAGAATCCGGAGGTGGCTTCCCTTTTATTCTGGGAAGAAGACTATGATCTTCTTGAAATATGTGTTTGTGCTTTGAGCAACTCCAGCCGCAAAAAGTGCTCCCGCTGGCTTGCCAAGTCTCAGATTTTAGTCTGATGGATGACAAATCCATTCACCAGTTTGTTGTACAGATGATAGTTTAGAAATTATTCAACACTCAAGTCAGATAAGTTGGTTTTACACTTGGTTGTAACAGGAAGTTAAGAGTAGATAGATAATGATGTTATGGCCCTCAAATTTGTAAGGCGGCCTGTTAGTTTTGTTTATGTATATGTACTATATATTATTAGCCTGTGAGCTAGATAGCAACGACATATTGATGACACGACGAATGAAACTAAGAATTCTGTTTGTGTTATAGATATCAAAAAAGCGTTCGGTTTACCGGGGCCTGGACTGCTTAATTGTTTCTGTAGTTGAGAATCAAACTACTGGAAAACAAAGGGCTATGCTTGGTTGCATTCTTCCCAAACAAAATTGTTCTGGGAAAATGTAATCAAATATATGCCTTCATTTTCTCTCAAAATGATTTCTAAAATAATTAAATTATCCTTGTAATTTTACTATTAAATGATCAAAAATTTCATATTCTATACATCACAATTATTACCATCACACACACACACATATATATATTTATATATATCATAATATTTTATTATTATTTTATAATAAAAAATACTTCTAAAATTCATTTACACTCTCAAAATCAAATAAAAAAATATTAATTTAATTGTTACAGTAAAATTTGTCGTCTTCCAAAATAATAAAAATGCATTGATTTGACTACTACAGTATATTCTTATTATTCCCAAATCATAAACAAATATACATCACATTTTCTAATACAAATTTCACATTTCCCAACTTCACTCTTAAAACTCATTCTCCCAAAACATATAATCCAAAACACATAATTTATAAACAAACATTACCAAAGAGTTTCTTTTCACACACTAGTACAGTATTGCAATTCACACTAAAGGCAAATTTTTTTATTTTTCCTTGCCTTTTGAATCGAGTATTCTCTAACATAATAGTATAAATTTTACATATAAAATGTGAGACAAAAAATGCAAATTTAACATATATTTAATATGCTTGTATATAAATAATATCTATATATATTATTTAATAATAGTAATAAAAAAAACAAACAAACCCACCCCACAAAACACGCAAAAGACAGGTGCTTGGTATTACACTAATAGAAAATTTTGGGGTCAAAAGTTTTTTATCCCTCTATATTACTCGAAATAGGCTGTTTACCCTAATGTGGGGGAAAAAAATGGGGTGAAACACCTCCATATATTTTTAAGATTTGAATTACCGTCTCTTTTTGTCTATTTGAGTTGAATTTTATATTGAAAAAATGAAAATACCCTCATACTTATATATTTTATATCTTTATTGATATGGGATAGCCCAATAGACCAAACCCAATAAGTTATTGACTCCAGAGAAGGTTTTCAGGCCCACATAATATTTGAGGCCCAACTATGCTTTCGGACCCAATTGGGCCAAGTCATATGACCACAACTAGCAGGTCGAGTGAATAGTTTTCGACCCTACCTGATGGAAGGCTTCAAGCCGCCTAATCCGTTCGGTCATCTCTATGGTCGACCACCTTGTCTGATCGATTACCATTGACTAGAGTGCTCACGTCAGCGTTGAATCATATCCTTGTCGTATTCAATGCTCTGACAATCAGCGCGTCTTTGCATTAATGGCGCGTGTAACCCTAATACCACCTTTGCCACCAACTTGTTAGGAGCCACGCTTCAAAGTATTATTCACTATGGAAAATAGGAGAAGATGCCATCCAGAATGGTACAGGGTGGAAAAATGACCAATAACTCTCAGGTAATGACAATAGCCCTCTATATTTGCTAGAGGCATTTTAGATATATCATCAATATGGAGAAAGCTATAAATACCCCATTGCCAGCCACCTTCCGGGAATGTCATATACATTATACGCTTTTACTCTACTGTTCGATTATCTCATTCGACTAGTACTAATTAGAGCATTGGAGTGCTTTAGTTAGGGACATATTGGCTAGTTTGACGTTTGCTATTAGTCGCAAATCTCAGCCCAAAAATATATTATTGTTGGATCATTCGATCACTCTGGTTGAATTAGTCCAAACACAACTCAATTCACTAAAACAACTTTAAATATCATCAATATTTATGAAATATATAACATATATATATATATATTAAATACTATTTAATACTTATAAAATTATATATACATACATATATAATTATCAAAACTAAATAATTTCATATTTATAAAATATATAACATATTTATATTAATCAAATACTATATAATATTTATAAAAAATTATATACATGCATATGTATAAAATCACATATACATCAAAAAATTATATATATAAGAATATAAATATGGTATAAATAATTATATATATAATTTTATGTATATTCCCAATTGTGTGGTTTAAGTGGACTCCGCGCAACTGTACTTTTAAATCATTTGGGCATGCGTGCAGTAATGCTGGTAACATTTATATATATCTTTCAATTGCTTATAGTTTTACTTGCAGTAAAATAAGCCAGGTTAATGATTGTTTACAAGTATTTTTGTCAGTATTTTTTTATGGGATATTGTTTTCTTTTTGTGGGATATCAAATATATATTTTTATAATTGTTTTTTCAACAATAATATGGTACCGTTAGTATCCCGACCAACACTTGTGTAACTTGGACTCTTTTTCAACTCTATCTTTCTATTTTCAGAAATAAAATCATACATTTCATCCAAATTTCAGTTATTTCTAAGAAAAATTCTAGTCATTTCAAATCATTACATTAATTAATAATATAGATTAATGTCTTTCGATAATTACTTTCTTATACATATACTTTCTTAATCATTATACTACTATACAAATAAAATATAAAGATTTAATGTCCTATATGTGTTAATAGAACCTTACCTAAAACAAACAAAACATAAAATACATCTAACCTTTTTGGGGAGTTCTAGTAGCCTTATAAGTGATTAATCTTAGTCATAATTTTTCATGTGTACTTTGTTAATTTTTATACGACAAGTAACTTGTTAATTAATATTAAATATAACTTATTACTATTATTAGGATTAAATCTCTTTGTTGGTATGAAACTCAATTCTGGGTTTGTTGGTTGCAACTAAATGATGAACGATGCTAAAGCTGGAATTTGATCTTGAATTATCTGATTAATGGAGAA
This sequence comes from Jacaranda copaia, assembly GCA_014898725.1. Taxonomy (NCBI): domain Eukaryota; kingdom Viridiplantae; phylum Streptophyta; class Magnoliopsida; order Lamiales; family Bignoniaceae; genus Jacaranda; species Jacaranda copaia. The sequence goes on along the minus strand of JACGDI010003540.1, from coordinate 61,731 downwards.
GTTGAGTATGAAATTCTTGACTTATAAAAAATAAATATATATTTTAAAGAACACTTTCAAAATTTAAAATAAAAAAAATTGATTTAAATTAATTTTTATTTGAATTAATTACATAAAAACCACTAAAGTTTGACTCATTTACAAAATAAAGTCAAAGAAATTACAATGACTCCTAATTTCATTCTGTTTGAAATTTTTGAAAAATTGTTAGTATCCATTAACAAACTTGTTGACATCATCCAAAAATTTATGTAAAAATTCAAAAATATCCTCCAATAATTGTTCACATTATTTTTGAGAAAAAAAAATACCTTTGAACCTATTCATAATATTTTTTAGGATGAATTACCTCCATATTCCTTGAAGTTTGATCTAATTACCAAAAAAATCTCATTGTTTTGGAAATTATATATACCCACCTAAATTTTGAAACTAAAATGTAATGTTGATGAAAAGTATGAATTGACCAAAATACCTTTTTGTTAAAATTGCCCAAAAAAATGAGAAATTGATAGAAATATCTAAATACATAAATACCCTTGGACCTATTTGATGTCGCAAAATATGACAAATAATATATTTGTCGATAATCAAGAGGTCAACCAAAGATGAGAGTTCAGGTAAGCATTTTCTGGATTAGAAGGTTGAACCAAGTATGGGTGTGGAGGTTGTTAGGTAGGAAGTTTCAGTATATAGGTGAATGTTTGATCTCATTAATTGCCCTACATAGTAATAAATAAGAAGGTATTTATAATGGAGGATTCATTTAACTTGATACTATAAGGTCCAAATATTTAGTTTTTTGAACATACAGGTGGTAGCTTTGGAGGACCAAGATCTTTCGGGTATAAGGATTCGGGTTGGTGGTCAAGTTGATCCATTTAAAAAGACGCGGATTTTGAGGCTGTTTTAGGGTTTTAACAAAGAATGAGGGTATTTTAGTCTTTTGATAATGCTTTCTTATCACTATTTGTAATAATTTCATATTTGTAAGGATTTATTTGACACATTTTTATCACCTTAATTTTTTAAAGTTTCAAATATAAGTTTAATAGTTTTATTTGATATATTATTTATATAGCACAATTTTAATAATTTAAAGTGATTATATCAATAATTTAATTAAATTCATTTGTTATTTAAATTACATACTTAATAATATTATATAAAAAAATATTTAAAAAAATAATTAAATTTATTTATTTAAAAAATAAATAAATAATTAATTAAAATAAAATGAAAAAAATAGGACTTCCTTTATCATTCTCATCCGCCTACACCACTTACCCCCCTCCCCACTATAGACACTCAGCCGCATCAGAGTCGAGTCAATAGTTGGCCGCTTGACCAAGTGGTTGGCCGTTGAACATGGTGTCGACCACTTGGCCAAGTGGCCAATGGCTAGTCGCCCAGGCTAGTGGCCGTTGGCCATGGCGGTGAGCAACTAGCTGTCGGCCATGACTAGGCGGTGCCTTGAATTTTGGGGTAGGGTAGGGAGGTGGGTGGGAATAGGTTGGTGTATATATACTATATGTTTATTGTGTATATAAAATGTATCTTTATTGTGTGTATATATATTTAGATATATGTATATATATGCATAATGCAAAGATAAATGGTTTAAATTTTTATTTTTGTTTTAATTAAAAATAAAATTTTATTTTAATTGGTTTAAAGTTTGTATAAATTTTAATTAAGGATAATTGGTTTAAATTTTTATTTTATTTTAACTAAAAATAAAAAAATATTTTTTTCCTTTTGTTTTTAATTAATCATTTATTTATTCTTTTAATAAATAAATTTAATTAGTTGTTTTCAATATGTTTTATATAATATTGTTTAGTATGTAATTAAAGATATTAATTAATTAAGTATGTTTTAGAATAAAAATTAATTAAAATATAAATTACAAATAAGTCCTTAAAAAATTTGAATTTCTTACAATACCACCCATGAGGGTATTTTTGTTCACAAGAAAAGGTCAAATTTGGTAAAAAAATGAGGTTAATTATCCGAAGGGCATTTTGAAATTTTATTTAAATTTTTTAACTGCGATTGGTTAAAACCCTAATATTGACTAGTGATTGGACTGAAATGTTGGACAATGACAAACGTTAGAAAGGTATATGTAATTTTTAAAACAACAACGTTTTTTGGTAATTAAGCCAAACATTAGGGAGTATATATGTAATTCATCTTTTTTTTATATATATACTATTATGTAATTTTAATAATATTTAAATTACTCATGAAATTTAAATGTATTTTATTATTAATAAAATTATTTAAATATTGAATAATCTCATATTGTGTGAGATGATTAGTTACCTGTTCTGACTACAATTCATGACCGACTATATTACCAGTAACGTCAGGTTGTCGGACCAAACTAACCCATTGACCTTTTAAGCGGAGGTAGTATATGTTTTTATGGCAAAATTGTAAAGCATGGTCTCCTGAGTTTCTTCCGACATGATCTAAACGAAAACGACATCATAGTATTTCAAAGATAAATTTAACTAAAAATCGTCTGTATTGCATTCAAAATTCGCCTGTTGTGGCCTAATGCATTAGAAATGACATTAAGAAAACTAGTTCAACTCCACCATATCACTCCAAGAACTCACAATTCTCTTCGGTATTGCACGCTAAACTCCTCTACCATTTTCATCCCACCATTTATACCAAAACCTCCTTCAGTCCTCGCTACTAATGTCATCAACTCATACTTCCAAACGGGCAGAGTTACAGAAGCTCGTATACTGTTCGACGAAATGCCTGACAGAGATGTGGTTGCTTGGTCGGCCATGATCAGCGGGTACATCTCATGCAACTTGCACATGAACGCATGGACAATGTTTCGGGAAATGCTGAGAGATGGTGAAGGTGTGCAACCTAACGAGTTCACGTTCTCGAGTGTGCTCAAGGCATGTAAATGCATCAATTCACTTTCTTGTGGTGCCTTGGTTCATGGGTTGGCGCTTAAGCATGGTGTCCTTTGGAACATTTATGTCGACAATGCGCTTCTGGACATGTATGGCACGTGCTGCAATGGTATGGACAGAGCCTGTGCTGTTTTTCAGGAGATTGGAGTTAAGAACTCAGTGTCGTGGACTACTTTGATTGCTTGTTATACTCACCTGGGAGATGGCTTTGGTGGGCTCCGAGTTTTTAGACAAATGTTACTGGTATGTAAATAAATTTTACTTATCATTCATAAGATTTTGTGATTGTGTGAGATGATTTACTCTCCACAGTAGAGTGCACTTGGGTGCTATCCTCTGATAAATGGCAAAATGATCATGTACTAAAATTACTTGCAAACGTTTTTACTACTAACATGAGTTAGGTTCTTTCAAAAGATTTGAACTACTTTAACAGTTAAAAGTGGAGTACTGTGTTTAAACAAGGTTGTCCACTGAAGAATAATTATATTTTCATGCTTTGATCTGAAAATTGTTGTTTGGTCTTGCTTTATGTGCTCTCATCTATTTTTGCCTACAGGAGGAGGCTGAACTAAATCCTTTTAATGTTTCAATTGCTCTTAGAGCGTGTGCTTCAATTGGCTCACAAGCATATGGCGAGCAGATGCATGCTACAGTGCTAAAGCGTGGATTTGAATCCAGTATCCCTATAATGAATTCGATTTTAGACATGTACTGCAGGTGTATTGGTTTGAGTGAAGCAGTTCGATGCTTTCATGGGTTGATTGAAAGAGATATAATCACGTGGAACACAATGATTGCAGGATATGAAAAGTCAGATCCATACAAGGCCCTAAACTTATACTTGGGCTTGGTGTTTGAAGGTCTCACTCCAAATTGTTTCACATTTACCTCTGTTGCAGCTGCAGTAGCTAACATGGCAGTTTTGGGGGTTGGAGAGCAGGTTCATGGAGGGATTCTAAAAAGAGGTTTTGGAAATGACCTAGGAGTCACCAACGCTTTGATTGACATGTATGCTAAGTGTGGTAGCATTATGAATTCATGCAAAATTTTCAATGAGATGCATGTTAAGAATGTTGTTTCATGGACCTCTATGATGGTTGGATATGGTAGCCATGGGCATGGAAAGGAAGCGGTTGAATTGTTTGATAAGATGATTCAGTCTGGAGTTAAGCCTGATCGGATTGTGTTTGTTGCAGTTCTGAATGCTTGTAGTCATGCTGGACTTGTTGATGAGGGTCTTCGGCACTTAAAATCAATGGTTGGTAACTATAATATAAACCCAGATCAAGAGATTTATGGTTGTGTTGTGGATTTGCTAGGTCGTGCTGGACGAGTTAAGGAAGCATATGAGCTGATAGAAGCTATGCCATTTATGCCTGATGAATCTGTTTGGGGAGCATTTCTTGGAGCTTGCAAAGCACATAAGCGTGCAGAATTGGGAAAATTAGCTGCAATCAAGGTGTTAGATTTGAGGCCAAGTGTTGCAGGGACATATCTGGCATTGTCAAATATATATGCAGCTGATGGCAAGTGGGGAGATTTTGCTAGGATAAGAAAATTATTGAGAGTGATGGGAAATAAGAAAGAGGCAGGGAGAAGTTGGATAGAAGTAAGGAATCAGATCTATAGTTTTGTTGCAGGAGATAAATTGGGTTCCCATATTGAGTGGGTCTATGAAGCAGTAGATATGCTGGGGCTTCACATGAAAGAAGCAGGATGTTATCCTGATTTAAAATGCTTAATACATGGTTTAGAAGATGGAACTTGAAGAGGAGCTGGTATTGGGAAGAATGTGAACAAGAACAGATATTTAGTATAGAAGGCCATATTACTGCAAGTGTCTGAGCAAAATTTTGGTTCTTTCTGGTGGAGCCGAAAATGTTTTTATGATTGACTTCCAAAGGAAGACAAACCCATTCTTTCATTCATCCATTCCAAAGGAAGACAAACCCATTCTTTCATTCTTTCATTTGTGGTGGACAATATCTTTCAAGTGATGGTCAGAAAAGAAGAAATGTCAGCATAACGGGGAGCACTGAGGACACACCAGTGCTCTGACTAATGACCGAAACTAACTGCAGATTTTTGTTGTATGTGTCAGGTCTATAAGCAATTTTCTTTACTATTTTCTTTTCTGGTTACCTTTTTTTTTTTTTTTATAAATAGAGCACCGTAGCAAAGGAATGATGTAACTAATTTATGTCAGTAGAGTCCTGTTGAGATGCATCAAACACGTTATGATGCCTTAAGAAGCCAATCCAATTGCTTGTGGCACTGTGGAAAGGGAGTTTTCCAAACCAGGTTGTTGCCTTTGTCTTGGCAACTGGTTGCATGTTTACAAACGATAGACCATTGTTATTCACTACAAAGAAGATGGGAAGAATTCTTGGCTTGGCCTGGCAGCACAACATATGTGGACAACCAAGAGGCACTGGAGTGGCTCTATTTTCTAATAATCTGCTATGATATATTCAGTCGTTTCATTGATTGAAAGTGCTGTTACAAGTCTTTTAATGTAAACAGTAACCTTGTAAAAATTTAATCTCACAAGATTAACATTCAACGAAGATTGAAACTTTAAATCAAAATTAATGTGTGAACTTCATCAAGAAACCATAAAGTTACTGCATGTTGGACAACTATTCAGGTGATTGTAAAATAGAACCTATTATATAATTTCTGGAGAAATCACTGCTCTAATCTTCCAGGAGGAGAGGTTCAAGGCTGAATATTTTGCATTATGCAACATTTCAATGTCCTTTAAGCCTCTAACGCTGCTTCTTGCTGATTGATTACTCCTTGCAAAACTTGTGAAAAAGCTGAGAACAAAAATGGAACTTCTGAGCTTTCCATCCACACCTCTTCTCCACTGCTACTTCTGTGAGAAGGTTGCCTTTGGATTGGAATTCTTCTGAACAACCTCCTTCAACCTTGAAGCCACCACCTTGATCTCTTATTATGAAATGGTAGTGTGCAGTCATCAAGCGTCTTGAGTGCTATTACAACTGGAAGAAAGAACTTGATCAGAAATGGTAATGCATCAGTTTGCTGCGAAATCTAAGAAATTGGTTGGTAAGTCAGGGTTACTTATTTGGCCAAAGACATTGAAATCTTGCTATTGAACGAGAGACAACAGGCTGATGCACATATAATTGAACAACTATGCCCATCAACCAGAAAGCCTTTCCTGTGTGCGCTGCCTTGAGTTGGACTGAAGGAAGGGCTTCAATTTTAGAACACATTTCAGAAGAAATCATATGTTGAAGAAAGGTTTGAAACCACCTCCTATTTGAGGGAGACACGGTTTTTCAAAATGCTTTCGTCTCATTTGCTATAATAAGTGAAACATACAAGTGGATTGAAGTAGCAACACTAAAATATGACCGTTCTTCGTGTTTAAACAGAGATACTTGGAAATTTATATTCCCACATGAAGTTTCTATGCAAGGTTCTAACTTCAGAATGTGAAAGCTTATAAGGATCCCCGAGGGATAATGAACTCAAGATGAGTCAGATACGATACGAATATTCTAGATTGGAACTTTCAGACAAAACTGAAATTTTAGAGATAATGAAAATAGACAATGCAATAAATAAAAGAGACAAAGTATTTATAGTGGTTCGACAAGCCTATTCCACTACCTAAACCAAAAGATTTAAGACTTTTAACCTGCACTCAAATTAGTAATAATAACCACAAATTACAGAGTACCAAAAGACTGGAACTAAAGCACTGGATCAACTGCTGATCAAAGGATACAAACACTTTGACTAAGTCTCCTAGATGTTCCAGAGCACTCACTCAACTTTTCACAAGCAATATTGCTTAAAACAATTATATTTTAAGCCTATCTTCGTTTTGCTAGTCTTTCATTACAATAAATAACCTTCGTTACTTCCTAAGATAGCATACATAGCCTTATATGTTGCATATTTCCTTTCATACATGGACAGCTGGATCTTCTAGTAGAAGTGAAGGAAAAGTTTCTTGATTGATGCAACGGCTAGTTTCCTTGAAACATTCCAAATTTGTTGTCAAGCAATTATAGAAAAGATAGCATATAGAATATTGGTCATAATCAAAATATTCTTGGAGAAAATCTCAACAGAATGCAATGGCTTCCCAAACTTTCTATATTTTTATTATGCTTCTTCACACCAGTCCTCATACCCTGTCATCATGGGAGAACAATTTGCTTTTGCCTGGCTATAAGATATATTGTCCAACTAAAAAATTCGACTTTTATTTGGAGTGGGAGTGGCTATAAAGATTTTCTCATTTTTAAGCAGTGCCAACGTTTTAATTAACAAATTATCTTCCAAATCAAACTACAGTTTCTGTCTAGACTCAACTAATCATAAAATTAGGAATGTAGCAAATGCAAAATTCAGGTACCTCCCACAACGATCAAAGTCCTGACAGGGATAATTGAAGGGGTTTAAACCCTCCATATAATATCTTATACAGATTGCTGAATCAGATGTGAGATGATAGTTTCATCCTTCTTCTCAACCTGCAAATAAATGTAGCAGCAAAATAAACGACAATGAATAAATTAAAGAACCAAAATGCAAAAGGAGAAAATACTAAACATGGAACACCTTAGAAAAGGCTTGAGTACTTTTCCATATTTACTAAAGAAACAGCCAATGTTCTCCTCAGCCCAAAACATAAAGCTGCTCCCATACATTTTGAAAGCATATGTATTAACTTGTATGATTGTGTCTCACGGCATCTAAAGCGCATGCAACAAGGCAACATTCAGAACTTGTATCTGGACAAATGTAACGCCGAAAATGGACATCATTCAATGCTTTTTTCCTTGTTTTATAATAGTCAGCTACCAATAATCCATACAAGAACAAGAACCATGCTTGAAATGGTGAAATTGATGCCGATCCCTGATCACTATTTCACGATCAAAAGCTTTGGAGACCAGTTTTGCTGCTGCATGACAATCACTACAGATTCTTAAATTCTTAATTATTCTTATAGGTGTGGGTGCACTAGTTGTCAACAGGCCAAAGGCAATTGCTAGCTTCTCACTATGCCTAAAGAGATTAGTTTCTTTCTCCTCTTCATCGATATCAAGTAAAACCTCACTCGTACCAGGCATGTAACCCAGCCTCTTTAATCTCTGAACCATTTCTTCCATCATCCCCTCTATTTCCTTGATCCAAGGGTGTGTTTTATCGCCAGCAAGGAATTCATGAACAACACCATTGGCTTCAATTATACTGCATCCTGGAGTTTTAACCACACCTTGCTGTGTCATAATCCCTCTGATCTCCAGGACATTCACCCAATTACCTTTAGAAGCATATATATTTGACAACAATACATGAAATCCATCATGCTCAGGCTGAAGTTCAATGAGTTTCCTCCCTATTCTCTCTCCCATTTCCTTGTCACCATGTTTCTTGCAAGCTCCAAGCAGAGCACCCCAGGTGGCAACATCTGGTGCCATAGGCATAGTGCCAATTAGTTCCTCTGCTTCCTTCAGCAGCCCCGTGCGTCCAAGAAGATCAACCAAGCACCCATAATGTTTAATGTTGGGTTCAATGTTGTATTCCTTCACCATAGAATCAAAATATTGGCGCCCCTCTTCTACAAGACCCATATGTCGACAAGCACCAAGAACTGCCACAAAAGTTATTTCATTTGGCACCACTCTGCATTTCTTCATCTCATCAAACATCTCAAGTGACCTTTCTACCTGACCATTCATGGCCAAGCCAAGAATTAGAGCATTCCATGAAGAAACCCCCCTTTCCTCCATCCCATAGAAAACCTCCATTGCATTTTCCACACTTCCACATTTCATGTACATGTTAATTAGAGTCGTCCCAAGAATCATATTCACCTTCAGCCCATTTTTCCGTATGTAAGCATCTAACCACTTGCCTTGATCAAGGGCAGCAAGTTGAGTACAAGCTGAAACCACACTGACCAAAGTGGTTTCATCAGGCTTAACACCTTTGCGCTGCATATCATGAAATAATGCTAAAGTCTCAGAAAACTCATCGTGTTGGGCATAACCTGATATCATTGAAGTCCATGACACAGCATCCTTCTCAGGCATGCTATCAAATAGTTCCCTCGCCTTCTCTACCATTCCACACTTGATGTATCCAGATATCATAGAATTCCAAGATATTAAGTCCAAGAAACTACCAGCATTAAATAATTTCTGGGCAGCCAAAGCATCCCCACATTTGGAGTACATGTGAATCAAGGCATTTTGCAGATTTACATAAGATATAAAACCAATTTTTATGACCAAACTATGGACTGATTCTCCTAGTCCGAAACTATGCAGATGTGAGCAAGCAGAAAGCACCGCCACTATGACCACCTCATCTACGCTAATTCCATTCTTACACAGAGTCAAAAACAGACCTAGGGCCTCTTCATACATCACATTCTGCTCATAACAAGAAATCAGGGCAGTCCATGATACCAAATCTTTCTCCTCCAGCTCATTAAACAATTGATGCGCTTCACTCACCCTGCCACTCTTACCCAAAAGTACAATCATAGAATTTGTCGCGATGACATTTCTTTTAGGTATCTGAGCATAGAATGACTTCGCCTCCTCAACACTTCCCCCTAAAACAAATCCAGCCAACATAGAATTCCAAGAAACCATATCCAGCAGAGGACTTCCATCAAACACCTTTCTAGCATCACCCACGTGTCCACACACACTATACATATTTATCAAATTGTTGACCACATACACATCATCCTCAAAACCCGTTTTCACCACATGATCGTGTACCTCTCTCCCCTCGAATTTGGAGAAACTGAGAGAGCAGCCCTGAATCAAGATGGGGTAAGTATAAATATCAATGCATAAAAATCCATTCTTTAACATTGATTTGTATAAAAAGATTGAATCTTGCGCCCTGTTCCCTTGCACTAATGCTCTCATCATTGTGTTCCAGATGAAACCATTTGGGTTGTCAATGCTTGTGAAAATTTTGTGCGAATGGTCAATGTGAATGAAGGATGAGTCAGTGGAAAACTTGAGGATTCTGCTAGCAGCATAAGTATCCTTGATTAGCCCAGTACAGATCATTTGACATAAAATCTGATCAAAGAGCTTGAGATTTTGGCATTGCAAGAAAAGGGTTTCCAAATGGGAGCAAGTTATCGTTGTTCTTGAAGGGGGTTTTCGGCTTAGAGATGATGTAATAACTGAAAATGCACTTAGCTTTGCTAAACTCATACAGGCAGTGCTTTTGGCAAGTGAAATAGGTATTATCGCCTAATCAACACTCAGAGGAGTCGGACTACGACAAGAGAGCGATGTTTTATGGTTTGAATTCGCGCCAAAAATTATTTCTCGAATGATGTAGATTGCGAATTCACACTAAAAAAGCCCCACCAAAAAAGCCCCTTGTTTTCTCGAGGACAATATGTTAGTCAAGAGCACTCAAACACAGAGTCACATGGAGGTCCTCAAAAAGAAACTTTTGACACTTACAGAAAGTATAAGGGTGACTAATAGGTGAGTTGGATTGGATTTAGTGGGTGTTTGGGTAAATTTATAGGATTCTTAAAATATTTTATAAGATGTTTAAAAATTTATAAAAAGCGTTTGATAATTTTTTTAAAAAAAATTTATAATATTATAAAATAAGATGTTAGAAACTTATAAATTTTTTTTTTAAAAAAGAGATCCTAATTTATGTTAAAGATTTTAACAAACTCTTTTATTTTGTAACTACGATAATTATAAAATTATTATTATTAACATCCTATAAGCTCTAAAATTTTATTTTATTCAAACACTTCAATAATTTATTTTAAAAATAAAATTTAACATCTTATAAACTTAAAAAACGTATTATAAATTATTTAAATTAAGTTTAGTCAAACACTCTCTTAGTTTGGATTAAGTGAATATGAATTAAAATAGGTTAAGTTCAACATTAGATTATTTTATAGGATTCACTTTAACACCGTGCTCCATGACCATGTATGAGTTAACATGCTTTATGCAAGAGTGGGCAAAATGGGTTAAAACTTACTGGTTCAAGCTAGGCCACATAGTTACCAGTCGTGCTGGACCTTAAAATTCTAAAAATGGTTCTAATTGGTTAGATTTAGGTAGATTTTATTAAATTATAGTTTCAAATAGGATTCAAATGGGTTCAAAATAGTTCTCATACAAAGGATTGATAAGATAAGCGTATAATTAAACAAATCATCTCATTATAATGCAAAATTGATTAAATAAGGTGCAAAAGATAATTAATATTAATATTATCTTTTGAGTTATTTTTGAATAAATAAAATGAATAAAAAAAATACACTATTAGATCCATTTTGAATTAACCCATCCCACTTTTAATATTCAACTCATTTTCAACTTATTTGCCTACTAAAGATGTTCAATAGCTAGCAGTAAGTTAAAATTTCTTCGTCAATTCATATCCATGTCAACATAAATAAGCATAGTTTTTTTCAAAATTTTGAGAAAAGTACAAATTTTGAGTGAACCTTGGAGGCACAACAAGCTTGGAGCCTACTGTGGTCATATTTGTGTAACAAGTAGTTAGTTTGGTGTTATTAAGAGAGGAGGGCATAACATAAGCCATTTATTATGTCTACAAAGTACTTCACGCTGCTGAATTAAGGTATCCATATATAGAGAAGTTGGCAATCCCTTTAAGGGTAGCCCTCAAAGACTGAGGCCACATTTGTTATCTCCCATAACGGTGACCAAGCATCTACACGCTCAAGTGGACAATTGACTATGAGAATATAACATCTAGTATGATCCCTAAACTGCTTCAAATCTCAAGCTTTGATCGACTTCTGAGTGAAAGCCACAACTAAAAGGGAAAACTATGGGGATGGTCATTGCATGTTAATAGATCATCAAATTTGAGTAGAAGTGGAGCAAGGGTAGCCCTAGCTGCACTTCACCATCTAGTTTGCGTTCAAAGCATTAAATAATACGCCAGTACAAAGTATTCACCGCAAATCTTACATTGAATCTCATGCCTGTGAGGTAAAGAGAATAAGAAATTAATCATGTCCAAGCAGGTTAAAGGTTTGTGATGTAAAAGAGAAGCCAAGTTATCTACGAAAAGTGGAGGATGTCAAGGTTTGATTCACAGAATTCCCCCTCAGTGAAAATTCCTGGAGCAGAGAACATGAAGGTTAATTATAGCCCTTTGGCCGATTATAAGTCTCAAAGGACCTTGATCTAAGAGCTATCCAGGCCGAAGATCAACAGTTAAGTGAATGCCATCCTAGAGATAGATATATAATTTGGTGACAACCTATAAATACAACTTAAAAATCGAAGCTATAAAGGAAATCGAAAGTTTATCCATGGAGCTCTTACATAAATGCTATCTTATTACAAATTATCCTAAGAAGAGCAGGGATAAGCTCAAAAGCCTCACTTGGAGGAGTTGGAATTAGCCCAGAGATAGCAGTTTCGAATGTGTTCAAACGGGGATAATGTAGACCTTGTTTCTTAGGCCGTCTTTGATATCCTTAAGTTGACCATACTTTTCAATTTGGCCCTTGCAGAAGGTGAAGTCATGGTTGTAGCATTTTAGTGCCTTCTTTGTCATGATTTTCTTGAATCAAGATGACTTCGACATTAATTCTTCTACCATACTCCCGAAGTAGGCTTCCAATAGTTCTTCATCTCTTGAGTGGAAATGAAAACCACGAAGAAGTTATTGCAGTCCTTAGGTAAGCTCTTTCCTTGAGCGCTGCTAATTTTCACTTCATAGCTCTATATGACCTCGAGTAGTTAGTTATCCATTTTATGATTTTGCATCACCAGCTTGTCATTCTCATCTTCATCTTCATATTCAACCACTTTGCTCTTCAGCTCTTTTGACTTGGTTGGGGAAAGTTTGAAAAATTTTATATATGAAAAGAAAGAGAAAAGGGGTTTCGAATTCTATCCATGGCCAAGGGGGAGGACCATTGTACATCAAAGAAGAAGATAACAAATTGTCTACATATTGATAATTATTGGTGTTTAGGGCATTGAGCACGAAATCTAGGCCCATTTCATGTATCTCGTTTGCCAACATTTAGCCTTGGATGAATAGTATAGAAGTGGGGAAAGATTTACAATTCGGCTCGTAGAAAAAGCTTAGCCACTCCATAGGATTAGCAAGTGATCTTCAAAAGTCAAAACTAATCTCTTTAATGTTAGGATCTTCTTTATCGTAGAGTTGGGGGAGAAAAGAGGTGCAGGTGTGGGAGTCTGCTTCTCGACTGCGTTTTTATGGGCCAATGCTGCCATAGGCGAAGGTAAAGCCCTTTTGAGGTGGGATTGCTGGAAAGGGTAAAGGACAAGCCCACCTAAGTTTTCTTCTTTCTCCTTATCTTGTCCTTCATCTTTTGCTCGGTCTCGTAAACCCAATGTAACTATCAAACTTATTTCTACAAAGAAAGAAACATCCAAAAACCCAATCGGTGGATGTATTACAAAACAGAGTATTCAAGGCTAACAACAATCTAACTTACTTTCTTGTTACTATCCTTTTGAGCTTCCTTAAATGTGCATGTAATGATGTTGCACACGATTTTGAAGCAAAACCCATAGTGATTAGTTATTTCAAATCTAAATTTCAAAAATAAAAAAAAGAGTGTATCTAATACTGCTTTTATTCCAAAAATCGTTTAGCACCATTAACAATCACAAATACTTGTTTTGTAAATTAAACTATAATTTAATTAATATTATTATTTTTTTATTGTTATTAATGTAGACTACTGATTTTTGTGTGGCAAAATTAGTTGCTCCTGCTGACAAGTTGCAAGGGTTTATAGATTTTCCTTGTGGAACTTACCATTTGGAGCCATTCAACTAGATGGTCAATGTTATCTTCCTAACAGCATAATAAATCATGTACTTTTTGTGCTAGATTTATCCTATAAAATTATGGGAAATTGAACGCTGATATTGGTTCCAAAACAATAGTTGACATTTGTAAGTTCCCTCGCTAAATCCTCCCTCTCGTATGGCGTTGTCCTTTCGCATAAAAATTAAGGTTTGAAAACCACCATTTCTTCTGATATCATAGTATTGTTGGTTCAACTTATGACCATTCTTACTTTCCGTAAATTGAACTAAATGCTATAGCATAGAGATTTTCAAAGTACAATAACATAATAGAGATGGAAATATGTCTAGCATAATACCAAAGTAAAATGATGGGGATTGGGGTATTATGCACACATGTATGCAAATACATGTATGTTCTAATGTCATAATTATAGTAGCTAGAAGTTTTTTTTTATATTTTTTATATAATTATTTGTCGTATGTGGTTGAGCATGTGATGTCGAAGCATCATCAACTTAGACCATTTTTCGCTAAATTTATTTAAAATATCTTATAAAATTCTTTATCTTATAAGATGCTTCTGGAACTTATAAAATATTAAATTTTATTTTGACAATAAAATCATGAATTGATTAGATATGTTAAGATTTTGGAGCTTCGAAAATGTTATAATAATTTTAAATTAATATAGTTACAATTAACAAAATTTGTCAAGATTTTAAAAGGAAGTTAGGCGCTCTTAATTTTTTTAAGAAAAGCTTATAAGATCCTAACTTGATAGTTGGGAACTTATAAGCACTTTTTTCTTTTTTCTTTTTTTCTTTTTCTTTTTTAAAAATAGCAATTACTTTTTGAAATCTTATAAACTTTCAAATATGTATAGGAGCTTATAAGCTCAACCAAGTGCCTATTTAGTAGGGGCAAAAATTGATGTTACATGAAAATGGAGTCGAGGTCCCTTTCAAAAATTAGTGTGATGTTGGGCTTCAACTCATGAATAAATTTGTGTAGAGTTAGAGTTTGCATTTTGCAATTGATCACTTAGATGTAATTTTAGCTTTGGAGGTTGATATTTGAATTAATTGAGTTCTTGGTGGGATTCAACTCAGTTAGATTTGAGTACCAATTTTGGTGGACTTAAATTGTTAGGCTCATTGGTCCCTTTCTTATTTATTTATTTAATTTATTTGGATTTTTATTTGCTTTTTACTTTTTTTTTTGTTCTGAATGATCTTATTTTACCATACCACTAGCCCCCCTTCTTTCAATTTGAAAATTCATTTTTTCCATATTGAAAGTATACCTTGAGAGTTAGTTTTATTTTACCCTACCATAATAATTAGTTTCATTATTTCATTCCTACTTGCCTTCAACTTAATTTTAAAAATAATTTTGATAAATCAAGAATCAAGTAATTAGGAGATTCGTAAGTGTCTTTGGTTCGTTACCTTTAAGAAGTAGCCATATTAGCGAATTATGTCTTCCAAGGGACTTAGCAGTTTGATAACTCATTGACTTGGGAAGTTGTCTTTGTAGCAAGGATGAGCACCCAAGGTAAGTTTTTGCATTTTTTTTCACTCTTTCCATTACTCTGAGTTGCTAACTCTTTTGAGTCAGTTAAAAAAAAAAAAAAACTCTTTTGAGTCAGTTATTTTTAGTGAGTTTTAACTTGAGAGAGATGTCCAAATTTGAGAGCAAGATGTCGCATAGTGGGATTGAATTAGAGTCATACTCCAAAGTCACAATTGAAGTCAAAGGCCGCCAATAACGAGGCCATGTCCATGGAGTAAGGGGTAGCAAGGGTGTCATCCCTAAGGAGTGATTAGCCACCCTATGGGTTGTCAGTTGTGGAGCAGATGCCTAAAGGCCAACTAGCCCTGCGATGAGCTCCTTTAGCATAGGAGGGTGCTTAGGTGAGTGCCTTGTTAGGTGGCTTCATTGCCAGGGTGCTTGCTATTTTAGGTGGCATGATAGGGCCAAGTGGTTCGTGTTCGCGTGGTCATCCTCCACACGGTGTTGTTGCATTTTTTAAGTTCATGAGCCCCCCTCTAAGTGTGTCTTCTAGTCTAGGTTTGGGTTGTGGGGTTGCCATCAAGAGCACATTCATTGGTCTTAAGTTTTTGAGTAGTCTTCTTCATTAGAGTTGAGGGCTAATTAAGAGTCTAAGTTTGGAGAAAAGGACTCATCGGAGAAGTGGTCTAAAGATGTTCCTATTGTTGATGGTAGCTTTGCTATTATTAGTGGTTTGTCTCATTTGCTTGCATTACAGGAGTTAAAATTAAGTTTGTCATACTAACAAGTTTGAGTTTTTCTCTTTCTTATTTAGAGGATCACTCTATGCTGCCTCCCTTGTTTTTTTTTTTTTTTTACCATTTTAAGGGTATTTTGGTAATGGGTTTTCTCTTTCTCATGATCCACTATTGTTAGATGTGGTTAAGGGTTAGGGGATGACTTTATGTCAGTTTGCTCCAAATTTCTTTATGCATTTTATCGGGTTCCATCACTACTTTAAAGAGTTGAGTGTTATATTTCATTAGACAACTTTTATGTTTTCTTCATAGTGCTAAAGATTAGGCCCTCTTTCATTTTTTTCCTAGGTTGGGGGGTTACTTTTTGAGTGGGTTGCCCTATTCCAGATGGCTATGGAAGAGTCGTTATTTCTTTGTGAAAGATGAGAGTTGGGGGTCTCTCAAGTTTGAAGAAGTTTTCCTTTATTAACGTATCTACAAAGGGTTCATCATGACCTTTGTTAACATTTTGAGAAGGCTGTGTTACTCCATATGATGCTACATATACATTTTTTGCTAGTACTTTTTAGATTTTTGACTTCTTTATTTGTATGCTTGTTTATGTATTCTTGTTTTCTCTACATCACTAATGTTTTTTTTTTTCTTGATTTCTTTATGTTTTGTTGAGCTTAATTTAGTTGGCTTACTTTCAATATTGAAGAAGATTGATTTGGCGAGAAATCACATTGGAAGGGCAAATGGTGGTTCTCGTAAGAGGCTTTTTGTGAAACAGCAATACGGAGGTTCATTCTCATGGGGCAACGTCAGGGCCCCCTACTGAGGTACTCTAGAGAGCCTCAACTTCCACCCTATCTTGTGATGCCTCAGTTAGTAATAGACAACAGTTCTAAGCTAGTGATTTTAGGGCAAGCTGGAAAGTCTGCTTAGAAGTTTGCTACTGGGGCTACTTATCCTCGGTCCTCTTTTCTCTTTCATGCTTGCAAGGGCAAGAGATTATTTCACTAGGAGTTGCATATTAGCTATATCTACTCTTATTTTGGACGTTGATGAGACTGCCTTTAGCATTGATAGCCTTCAAGATGGAGTTAATGATTATGATCAAGGGAAATTGAAGATATTTTCCTCTTCATAGCTGATAGAGTTTGTTGCTAGGGACTTAGTGTGGTTAACCACTTTCCTTTTTCGTTACCTTATTTTACTTCTATGCTACATGTATAGTTATGCATCATTTTCCAATTATTTAATTGCTATTTTTAGAGTAGGCTTTGAATTTAATAATGTAGGTGTCTTGTTGAGTGGAAGGCATTGCAACTATTATGGTTAAGCCTAAGGAGGAACCTTGAGACATGTTTGGGAAAAAGAGTAGAAAGTTGAAAAACTCATAAAGCTGCTAAAGAAACATGAGCAACTATGGAGCGTATGTTAGAGTGGTGAAAAATATGAGAAAGTTTTTGGAGTTTTCCACTATGAAAGCACTTGTGTTCCCTACACAAGAGGAGGTAATTAAAGAATTCAAAAGCTATAATGAATTCTTCGAGGTAGTTAAGGTGGAAGCTATAAGTGATGTATGAGCAGACTATCTAGGATTGTTGTTGTGTTCTTAGTGAGATTGGGTAGTAGCCTTTAGAGGACTTATTGCTACTTGACCATATTGGGGTGGTTGATGGATTGTCGAAGCTAGCGTTGAGGCCATGGCGAAGGATCTAGCTATTGCGGCTCTACAATCAGTTAAGTAGGTGTTAGATTAAGGCTTAGCTTTTTCCTTTTCTTTTGTTGTGGACTACTTTGCTTTCAATTTTCTTCAGTAGTACGTTAGCTATCATTTTCTTTTGGATGGTCAAGTGTAAGCCAGCTATTGTTTGCTACTTGAGTATTCTAATTATATTAGACTATTTTTTTTATGAATGGTTAAGGTTCTTTTTGCTCTTTTATGCACTTGACTATTACGATGATTGCATGATTTATGCTTGGCTTGCTCTTTTTATGTTACTTGTGCCTTGTCATGTTCTCTATTTTTATGTTGTTTTGCCTGTTTCTTCGGACTTTCCTGCAAGAAGCATGGTTGCTAGCCCCCTTAGGGGTTTTATAACAACTTAATTATTATGAGAATCTAGGGGGGGGGGAGGTCTTACTCTAGTATTTGATGTTAATGTGCTCCCTTGAGGTTGTTCTTATCATAGTGGTTGTTGTTGATGCACCCTGTTGGAGATTTTACCATAATGTTCTACAAATAGTTTGTATTGTGTGCCCTCATTAATAATAAAAAAATATCATATTGGATAACATAGACTACTTGAAATATTAACCAAGGTAGCTTACGAAGCTAAATTCTATCATATTTACATGGTTATCTTATAAATTATTTTAAACTTAAATGATTAAAAATTTAACTAAAAATGATGTATATTCTATCACAAAAAGTTTCAAACCTCTAATTATAGTATAGCCTATTTTACCAACTAACTCCCTGTTCAAATTTATCTCAACCCCATCTATCTCAAAGATTTTCAAAGTTAAAAACATAAAAAATAAAAATTGCATCATCTCATCTTCACAATGCTATTCTAACAACTCTAACAAAGGCAAATGTAATGGTTCTTATAGATTAATGCCCGTACTGTGGAAAATTATTTTATGATCATAAGTTGAAAATCCACTCGAGACCGACCTCAAGTGGATTTTCAGCTTATGATCGAAGAATATATAATTTTCCTTAGTACTAGCATTTCTAGCAGGGAATCATTACATAATTACTGAACCAAATAATATTTGTTTAGAAAAGGAGCATTATGGGAGTATCCAACTCCTATAATTAGTCTACAACTTTACATGCTCAGTAAAAATTTCTTTTCAAAAAAGACAAATGTAATAACTCCTAAAGATTGATTTCGGTGCTATGGAAAATTATTCTACAATTTCAACATATGATTGTAAAATAAATTTCTATAGTATTGGCATTTCTGGCAGGAAGTCATTACATAATAACCGAACTGAATAATTTTTTATTAGAAAAGGAGCATTAAAGGAGTCTCCAACTCTTATAATCACTCAATAGCCAAATATATTATCTAATAAAAATTTCTATTAAAAAATTCATTCATTCATTAGAAATTTTCTTCAATCTTTTTGTCCATCAGAATCTATTGTCATAAATGACAACCAATTAAGGATTAGAAATGCAATGAACCATTAAAACTGTCCTCTAATTACTACAAGTCTGGGTAGATAGAAAGAATGAAGTATTTATCTAATGAATGAATGATATATTCTATATATCTAAACTTCAATTTTAACAAAACATTTAACTAAAAATAAAGTATATTCTATCCAAGTATAATTGAGTTATCATTGCCTCTAATTATAGTATATCCTATTATACCATCCAACTCCCTATCAAACCTTTCTCACCCCATCTATCTTAAAGAATGTCAAAAGTTAGAAACATAAAGAATAAAACTTTCATCTATCATCTTCCTAATGCTATTCTAACAACCCCAGAACAGATAAATATAATGATGCCTAAAGATTAATGCTAATGTTGTGGAAAATTATTCTACAATTTCAACTTATGATCGTAAAATAATTTTTCACAATATTGGCATTTTTGGCAGGGTGTCATTACATAATTATTGAAATAAATAATTTTTTATTAGAAAAGGAGTATGAGAGGAGTCTCCAACTCCTATAGTTGGTCAATAGCCGACTATATTATCTAATAAAAATTTCTATTCAAAAATTCATTATTCATTAAAAAATTTGTTAGTTTTTTTTGTCTACTTGAATCCATTGATGTAAATGATAACCAATCACGGATTGGAACATCAATGGATCATACTATCCTCTTATTTTATCAATGGATTCAGGTGGGTAAA
The DNA here is from genome assembly GCA_014898725.1 of Jacaranda copaia. NCBI lineage: Eukaryota > Viridiplantae > Streptophyta > Magnoliopsida > Lamiales > Bignoniaceae > Jacaranda > Jacaranda copaia. The sequence goes on along the minus strand of JACGDI010003540.1, from coordinate 41,830 downwards.
AAGACTAAAGTATTTATCAAATGAATGAATAATATATTCTATCTAAACTTCTATGGAAACTAATGTGCCTAATTAAGTTTAATTGTTAACTATTCTTATGCATTTGACATACATAAATATTAAATTATCTTAATAATATTAATTATTATCCATATGTGATATTTGTTTTTATTTTATAGATGGTAGACTAGTTTGGTTTTCATCCCCCTACCGTTAGTCGAGATTGGGGCCTAGGCTGAAGTGGGGGGATAAATTCCTCAACCCATAAGATACACTTGCCAGCCAAACAGTATCCCATTACCTCGTCAGCTTGTCATTAGTTTTTTCCCACCTTACGCCTTCCTTCTGCAAAAAGCCACGATACTCTTCTCTCATCCTTTTCTACTGTTGTGAGGTCATCCACATACCATTCTCTCCATACCTACACTCACAGCGGCATTACTCATCCTAGCTAGCATCCATTTCACCCTAGGTACCCCACCACCATCTATCACTCTACTTGGCACTTAGTCATCTCTTGCTGATCCACTCAACCATTCCACATCAGTAGTAGCATCGCCAATAATTGATTCTTTAGCTAACTAGATATTAGATGGGGGGATCAAAGCTACTATTCCATAATTTTGGTAGCATATACTTACATCCTGAGATATGCTACAGGTGAATTCAAATTGTTATACAAATGTTATTTTATTATTATTTTAATAATTACATATTAATGTTAAGAATTATTTTTTGCAGGTATAAGCCCTCGCTGGATGGTACCAAGTTTTGATGAAGGTGATCAAGAGTAAGGTATATGAGCCTTGTAGGACCTGGTTGAATATCCCCCAAGCCCTTCTAGATTTAATGTTCAGGGAGTGGAAGGTATATGAATGTTATTAATATATTTACTTTTATAAATTAAGCACATCCGTATGTTATGAGTATACTAACTAATTTTCTTTCATTTCACATAGATATTTCACTTGGGATCCTCAACACGAGGGTTATTTTTAGTGGGCCTTCGACACTAGAGGGGGTCACTGACTGATTGACATGTGTAGCCACATCTGAAAGATGAGCAAAAGTAAAAGTGGATTAGTGAGGACACATAGCTACACTATGTCGGCACTGGTAGTCCCAAGATTTTTAGGAGAGGTCCTTGGGAGCCAAGAAGAACTAGGCTTTTGAGATCGATGGATCTCTCTATACCAGAGGAAGTATATCCATTAGGACACATAGTGTTTAGTAAGTTTCTCAACTTTTAGTCTTTAGTAAAGTTAGTTTTTATTTGGAATGTTTGTTACTTTATCTTATGTTTATAATTGTCTTTGCAATACATGGTTGATAGGGAAAAGCTGGTGCCCTTTCCATTTATTATTTTTTTGTATTTTGGTTGATAGGAAAGGATTGCTGACCTTTCTAAATAATAATGTGTTATCATTTATTTGGCCATTGAGTTCTATTTTTTGGGTAAAGATCTATTTTAGGGAAGACTCTATCGATTATATTCATTATAGTTTAATATTATTTGGATATAACATACTTATGCCAATTCTTGTTATCTATGGAGGCTCAAGAGTTATAAAGGCTCCTGATAGAGGAGATTTTTGCTTGTACCCACCAGAGATGGACCAATAGGAGCTGAATGGACGAGAGTGCTAGGAGAGCAGATATAAGTTTATTACATATGGCATACGATTATTTCAATTACATTATATTGCATTCATATATTTATTTTTATACTTTGAAGGAAAGCTTTCAGTAGGTGTTGTAGTCCTTGTCTCAAGTGAGTAGTGTAGAGACTTAGCAGTCTCAGGTTGAGTTGTGGACTCAGACCATGGTTGGCCCTAATAAGAAGGGGTGCGGATTTATAGTTGAGCTACCATTCCTCCTACATCATTGTGCCTCATGAGGAGCTCAGTGCATTAGCTATAGCCTAGTTGGAGGTGCTCTTAGAAGCCCATTTGTAGGCTAGTATCGATGATATGTAGAGGATGTTCTCGAAGTAGTTGAATGTGATGCAGAATTTGATCTTTAGGTTTTGATGGCCCGCCCTTCCCCTAGTCCCCATCCTACCACCAGTAGCTTTAGCCACAGCAAGGCATGATAAGTAGGAGCATGGCACCAATTAGGATGACTATTTCGACTTCGGTGATAATGCAAATGCTGGAGGTCACTAGATATGATTTTTTTTAGCTTTTTTAATTACAAATTATAACTTTTAAAACTAATACTTATAAAATTATATTTTATTTTAAATTATTATTTTATTTATTCCTAATTTTCTTGTATTATAATTATATATTATTTTATATACAAGACATATCAATAGGTTATAAGTGTATTAAAATAAAATGTATTCACAGTATTTAAAAAATAAAAAACTTTTGATGGAAACCTGATGGACTTTCGATGAAAATGATTATAAATAAATAATAGTTTTGATAATTATCCATCAAAAATTCATTTAAATACTATCATGAAAAGGAAAAATAAAACAAAAAAAAAATTAAATAAAAAGGCCATTGGTAAATTGATGGAAGTGCTTCAAAATTTTTTTTGATGGACAAAGCAATGTGACGAAACTTTGATAATTTGGTAGTGTCAAAACTCCATCACAAAGTCAACAAAAATCCATCAAAAAAGTTTTTGATAGACGAATTTGGCCGAAAATTAGATAGAAAATAATTTGTAATGAGGGTTTTTGTGATAATAAAAATTTCATTGGAGATCCATTGGCAATTTGTCGTTCTATTGGAAGTTTGTTGAAAGCCATTGGAAAATTTCGTTGAAAAATAATATTTTTTTTTGTAGCATTTGTGAGAGAAAAATTTTGTCAAGTAAAAACTAATCAGCTATTAAACATTAGAAGAATCAATAATTTGCTTTAGGTTGACATATTCAAGGAAAATATTGGGAATTAAAAGTTAGCATTTTTAGTTGAATATAAGGGATCTAAATATGAGGTAGTAAACATGGTCATAAGGAAAATCAATTATGACTTAGGCATTAATTGTCATCTTTACAAGGTGAATTGTGTGCCTTAAGTAGGAATGCTGGAGGGATGTTTGCCTCTATGATAGCAAGACAAATAGAATTCCAAGAGAGAAATTAAAGAGAAAACTAAAGTAGGGTTGTTATCAGATTCCTATATCAGCAATGGTGGATGTAACACCCTTAAAATTAAGTATTTTGAAAATAAGGATTTAGAATTTAAGATATTTATCAGTCAGATTTTAAGGCCCAAAAAAATAGATGAAAAGGACTTGATTGTAAAATTTTGAAAGTTTTGGGGTTAGAATGTAATTAAGCAAGACTTGATTTAATCTTATTTGAATCTATTAAGAGCCAATTTGTAATTTTTGAGGACTTAATTTCATGCTTTGGACAAGCTTAGGGCATGCATGGAAGACCCTAAGTCAACTAGAGTTTCATCTTTACTTTTCCTAAGTTTTTGGACCTAATTGCATGACTTAAATTTTCCAAGGACCAAATTGCAAAACTAAAAAACTTGATTTGATAAAAAACTAGGCAGCAACATTTTTGTTCTTTATTTCTCTTCCTTTTTTCAACCTTCTTCCTTACCCATTTCTATCTCCACAGTGAGCCTTTCTCACTGGTCATTCTTCTTGGGTAACCCAACTTTAGCAAATTTGGTGTCATTTCTTCCACTCCTCATGTAGAACATGAATATACCATATTTACTCAAAACCAACCAACAAGGCAACTAGAAATTAAACTCAAAGTTTCAGCCATGGTGGTGGTCGATAGGTTTTTGGTGCCAGCGACTCAATGGTAAAAGGGGCGATGGGTTTTGTAGCTTTTGAGCTTAGGAGAACATTGGTACCATTGCTTTCCAGAAATAGTCATTGAAGATGGCAGAATTGACACTTGAAGTTGTGATAGAGTTTGGTGGTGCTGCTCGATTTTATGCAAGATTGAAGTTTAATTTATGGGTAAAAGATGAAATTAAGTTGGGCGTTGGGTTCCTTAAGTTGAGGGGCTTCTTCTAGTACCGTTGGTGAGTTTTTTGGTAGCGGCAGATTGCTTCAACGGTGATTAGGTAGAATTTTTACCTCGACTTGGCGGTTACATGCGTGTAGTCTGATAACGAAGATTCTTCTTTGTTAGAGAGTTATTGGTATAAGAACGATGTCATTGGTGTATAAGTTTGCATGTATACATTTGTACATTTTGATTATTGTTAAACTTTGTATTATCGTATATAATGATGGAAATAATCGATCAGGACACCTGTGCATAAAATCAGAACAACTTTAATTGATGAAACGAGTCTAGTAAACTCAATTAGTGTTATTCCATGTAAACTATAGGTTATATAGTATACTAAGTGTACATTTTGTGATAAGCCCTTATGTGGGTTTTTTGTTTCTATATCGTAATCTGATCATTTGAAATCTGAATTTGTGTTGAACTCTGATTTGTATCTGTTATCTGGTTTGAATAATCCTATGAGGGTCTACCAATTGATATTTGCTTAGCTTAAAGCTTATTCACAAATTATTGTACCCCTGTGAGGGTTTGCCAACCTGGATTTGATTTATATCTACCTGTTCTTGCAGAAAACCCCCTGTGAGTGTTCATTCTTTTTTTAGTACTAACTGTATTACATTATTAAGATCTATGAACTATTTGACATCTTATTTGATTATCTGTTCATTGATCTGGACATCTCCGTGAAGGTTACTTCCAAAGTTTGTTTCTGTTTCTTGTATATTCTGGTGCCCAGAACTTCTATCTGTTATAGGTCATCTGACTGTTCTGTTATTGCAATCGATCTATTATCTAATTATTTTGTTATTCGATCGTTCTGTTATCTATTCGTTCAGTTGTCTAAATCTGAGTTTGAATGGAATTATGAATTTGTTCTGTCAGTAATTTGTTGAGTATTAAGCTGATATACCTAGGTAAGTTATATACCAAGCCGATATGCCTAGGTAAGTTATATACCAAGCTATGCTTGGGTAAGTTC
>JACGDI010003540.1:9314-36600 GCA_014898725.1 Jacaranda copaia | reverse complement strand
GTTTAGGTAAGTTTTGTATCGGGTTGTCACGCTCGGGTAAGTTCTGTTTGATTTATATAAGTTCTATATCAGATAGTTATGCCTTGGTAAGTTCAGTTAATCAGTATAAGTTTGTTCTAATACATTTGAGTAAGTTTAGTTTTATTTGATCGACATAAGACTATTTTGATATTCGACAATATTTTGATTGTTTGACTGCATTTTGATTATTTTTGATTGTATAGTGATTGATAGATTATTTTTGAACTATTTGACCATTTCTTGATTGTTTGATTGTATTCTGATATATTTTTTTTTAACCATTAAATTATGATCTGTTGAGTTGATTCGTCCTCAATAGATCCTTGTAACATATGATTACAATTATTCCTTACTAAGTCCTTTGAACTTACCCCTCCATTTACCTTAATTTTTTGAGATAGGATTAGGTGAAGAACTTGAATTTCAATCTTGGATTAGTGAATGGAATTTTGCAATAGAATGGAAGTGTGTATATGTATATGGGTTTCAATAAGTGCTATGCTTCATGTTAGAAATGTTGTGATATGTAAAACTGAGTTATAACTTAAGGCATGTAAATTATTATGTTAGATGTTATAAAATTGTTAATGGTATGTACCTTGTGATTAGATAAGACTGGTTAAGTTTGGAATCTACTACTATATGTTTTTGATGAAATTTTAAAAAATTATTTGAGGGGCTTATTGATTATATTGCTTATTTATGAGCTTGAATTAAGATTGAACTGAAGTGGTGCCTTAGCTTAGGTGCTTTCCCAAGTAGGGGTACTACGAGGTGGTATTAGAGCTTGGGTTTGGAAAGCCCAAGCAATGCTGAAATATGATCCTCGGATATGGAACTTTTGGGTTGTAGAGTTGAGTTTGACTGTGGAAATGCTTAAGACATGAATGAGTTAATGAGTATTTAAGCCTAGGTTATCGTTGACTTAGGAGTTGAATATCATTTGGGTATTGTTGGGATTTATAACTGATCATTTGTTTGGGATGGTTTGAGTAAGAATTTTGGATAATATGTGTATTTGGAAAATTTCCATGTGCTTTGAGAAATGAGGATGACTGTGATTAGTTGGTGTTAAGGAGGTCAGAATGTGTACTATAGGATATTCATAAGGTTTTATTGTTATCATAGAATGATTAAGACTTGTGTGTTCACAGGTTCAATTTTATTTCATTTAATTCTTCTCTATCTTTTCTTCTAGAAGCTTGGAAGAGTTGGTGGAATTGATGGCATCTCAAGAAGGTTCCGATGTACCTAATCCAATTAGGACTGGATGGTAAGGAAGACCTCTTGGGCGATGGGCTCCAAGTTAAGAGATATCTGCTTACTTTTAAACAATGCAGGAAAAAAGGTTGCAGAGATGATCAACCAGTAGATCTTGTACATTAGAGAGGATTGAGAATTGGTGAATAGGGTTGACAGCTATGTGAGAAAGTAGGAGCTATTATTGAGACAACAGAAAATCAAGCTCTAGAGTGGTTCCTTCATTTCAATCCTCTGAAGTTTCTTGGAGAGCCGGATGATAAAAAGGTGGAGGAGTGGGTAGAGAGTCTGGAAGATATATTCAACACTTTACACTACCTAAATGAACAAAGAGTTTATTTTGCTACATTTCTTTTATCAAAACTAGCCCACAGCTAGTGGAAGATAATTGAACGCCGACGGGTCGTCATGGGAACCCGCAGGACTTAGGAAAACTTCACTAGGGAATTTATGAACAAAAACATACTGTTGGTAGTCAAATAGGCTAGGGAGTGAGAATTTATGGGTTTAGTTCAAGGGCCACAGTCTGTTAGTTAGTATGAGGCTACTTTTAGTAGATCGATGCAATATGCTCCCTACATACAGAATGATGAAGTTCGATAGGCTTAACAATTTGTGCAAGGGTTACAGCTAAAATTGAGGAAGGGTTCGGCCGCTTGTGATCTAATAAATTACAACCATGCGGTAAGCAAAGTGTTGTAACTTGAATTAAAGCTACAGGAGATTCAAAAAATAGAGGACAAGGGCTAAAAGGAAAAGATGCACCTTGAAGGGCAGAGTAATATTAGAAGAAAACAATCGAAGCTTCAAGTTGGAAACACTGCCTAACAAACCCTTCAACCTGGTGAGACAGCCAATTTAACTTAGGAAAGGGCACCGTTACAGTGCGAGTCTTATGGATTATTTTGTAATGAGGAGTCAAATGGTTGGAGAAAATAAGATAGATCCATAGGTTGTGGAAGTGACCAACATTTCCTAAAAGATTGCCCTAGCAGGAGAGGCCTAACACTTGTAGAAAAGAAAAATAAATGGCATGAGATAGTGGGAGACCGAATGCAAGAGCTCGAGCCTATACCCCGATATTCGAAGAAGTATTGGATCCTAACAAAGTGACAGAAGGTATGCTCATTAATTTTTGAAATATGTGATAATGCTTTATGTGATCCTAGCATTTGACATTCCTTCATATCTATCTCATTTCCTGGAGAACTAAATATTTAACCCGAGTCCATGGCTTGTCAAATAGAAGTTAAACACTCTTAGGAATAGGAGTGCAGAGATAAAAGCATTTGTGAGATCAACTAAGGAAATGCTAAATGCATATATGCTTTGTAAAGGAAATTTGCACATACGAGGATAATCTCATACGCCTTGGGAATGCATTACTTATTATGAAGTTTAGTATGTAAGTTGAACTTGACTATTCCTTAAGGTAACTACCACATTAGTGTGAACATATAGTGACAATCGTTATTTGTGGCTGTAGTGGTCTTGTAGACTCTTGGAAAAAACTCTTGAGTTTTGAGATGATATGCGATTAAGACAAAAAGGAATTGAATATGAGATGGTGTAATGGATAGAAATTTGAAAGTTCTAAGGTTGAGTTCAATACTAATAATCAAGGTATTCCCCTATTCCATAAGACATTATGTGTGCCAGAAGAAGTAGAAGAGAGATTGCTAGTAAGGCACACAAGTCAAGAGATACGATGCATTTGAGAGGTGTGAAGAATGCATCGAGACTTGAAAAGGCAATCCTGGTAGAATGTAATGAAGAGAAAATGTAGATAGACATACCCAATCTACTTATTTCCTATCAAATGGAACAATACTCAGATGAGAATTTGGGGACCAGATTCTTTTAAGGGGGGAGGAGTGCAACACCCTTAAAATTTGATATTTTGAAAATAAGAATTTAGAATTTAAGACATTTATCAGTCGGATTTTAAGGCCCAAAAAAATAGATGAAAAGAACTTGATTATAAAATTTTGAAAGTTTTGGGGTCAAAATGTAAATGAGCAAGACTTGATTTAATCTTATTTGAATCTGTTGGGGGCCGAGTTATAATTTTTGAGGACTTAATTTCATACTTTGGAGAAGCTTAGGGCTTGCATGGAAGACCCTAAGTCAACTAGAGTTTCATCATTACTTTTTCTTAAGTTCTTGGATTCAATTAAATGACTTAAATTTTTCAAGGACCAAATTACAAAATGAGAAAAATTAGTTTGATAAAAAACCAGGCAACAACATTTTTGTTCTTCATTTCCTTTCTTTTCTTAAACCTTCTTCCTTACCCATTTCTCTCTCCACCATGAGCCCTTCTCACTAGCCATTCCTCTTCGACAACCTAACCTTAGCAAATTTGGTATCATTTTCTTCCTCTCCTCATGTGGAACACAAATATACCATATATACCCAAAACTAACTGACAAGGTGGCCAACAATTGAGCTCAAAGTTTCAGCCATGGTGGAGGTTGATATGTTTTCGGTGTCGGCGAGTTAATGGTGAAAGGGGTAGTAGGTTTTGTAACTTTTGAGCTTAGGAGAACATTGGTACCATTAGTTTCCAAAAATAGTCACCGGAGATGGCAATATTGATGCTCAAAGTCATGGCGGAGTTTGGTGATACTGCTCGATTTTATGTAAAATTGAAGTTTAATTTGTGGGTAAAAGATGAAATTGAGTTGGACATTGGGTTCTTTGAGTTGAGGCGCTTCTTTCGGTATTGTCAGTGAGTTTTTTAGTGGCTGGTGGTGTCGTAGCTGTGGTGACTAGATAGAATTTTTACCTCGATGTGGTGGTTACATGCATGCAGTTTGATCATGAAAATTCTTCTTCATTAGAGAGTCATTGGTATAAGAACGATATCTTTGGTGTACAGGTTTGCATGTATGCATTTGTACATTCTGATTATCATCAAACCTTGTATTATCATATATAATGATGGAAATAATCAATTAGGACACCCATGCATAAGATTAGAACACCTTTGATCGATTAAATGAGCCTAGTGAACTCAGTTGGTGTTATTCCATGTAAACTATAGGTTATATACTATACTAAGTGTAGAAAATCCTAATTTTATATAACTAGGATTTAATCGACTAAAGTTTAGATTTTATTGGCAACTGGATTGCTATGATCACTATTGAGTATCAATAGGATAATTACTTAGAATTAGGTTGTTATGGGTATGATTCTAAGTATTGATAATCGTTAGGGTTGAACATAGATTTTGATATAAGGATATTCTTTTGAATAAGTGATGGAGGATTTGACCCTAAGGATCAATTGAGTTTGACCGCATCACTGACGTAGTTTAGGTTAGGGCCTATCATTTTGGATTATTAACTTGTATAAGCCATTCATTATTTGATTATATGCCTTATGGGGTTCTATCGATTTGATACCTATCATTGTTTATTGTCATCTTTTGAATTTTGAACCCTATGAAGGTTTGCCAATTTGGCACCTTTTTTCCACTATCTGTTATTTATGATAAGCCCTTGTGTGGGTTTTATATTTCTATACTGTAATTTGATCGTTTGAAATATGAATTTGTGTAGAACTTTGATTTGTATCTATTATCTGGTTTAAGTAACCTTGTAAGGGTCTACCAATGGATATTTGCTTAGCTTAAAGCTTACTCACAAATTGTTGTACCCTTATGAGGGTTTGCCAACTTGGCTTTGATTTATATCTACCTGTCTTGCGGAAAAACCCCTATGAGGGTTCGTTCCTATTTCAATACTAACTGTATTGAGTTATTGAGATTTGTGAACTATTAGACATCTCATTTGATTATTTGTTCATTGATTTGGATACCCATGTGAGGGTTACTTCTCGATTCTGTTTCTATTTCTTGTATGTTTTGGCACCTATAACTTTTGTTTGCTATAGGTCATCTGACTGTTCTGTCATTGGAACTGATCTGTTATCTAACTATTCTATTATCTGGCTATTATATTATCTGTCTGTTCAGTTATCTAAGTCTGAGTTTGAATGATATTATGGATTTGTTTTGTTAGTAATTTGTTGTATGCCAAGCTAATATGCTTAGGTAAGTTATGTACCAAGCCGATATGCCCAGGTAAGTTATGTACCAAGCTATGCTTGGGTAAGTTCTGTACCAAGTTATTATGTTTGGATAAGTTTTGTACCATGTTGTCATGCTCGGATAAGTTTTGTATGGGGTTCTGTTGCTCGGGTAAGTTATGTACCAAGTTGATATGCCTGGGTAAGTTTTGTACCAAGCTGTGCTTATGTAAGTTCTGTAATAGTTTATCATGTTTGGGTAAGTTTTGAACTGGGTTGTAATGCTCAGGTAAGTTCTGTTTGATTTGTATAAGTTATGTACCAGGTAGTTACGCCTGGGTAAGTTTGGTTAATCATAGTAAGTTTGTTATGATATGTTTGAGTAAGTTTGGTTTAGTTTGATCGATATAAGATTATTTCGATATTCAACTGTATTTTGATCGTTCAATCATATTGTGATTGTTTTTGACCGTAATCGACTGTATTTTAATTGGTAGATTATTTTCAAATTGTCTGACATTTCTTGACTGTTTGATTGTATTTTGATATGTTGCTATTTAACTGTTAAATTATGATCTGTTGAGTTAATTTGTCCTTGATAGATCCCTATAGCATGTGATTATAGTTATCCCTCACTAAGTTCTTTGGACTTACCCCTCTATTTACCCTAATTTTCTCAGACAAGATCAGGTGAAGAACTTGGATTTCTGTTTTGGATCGATGAATGGGATTTTCCAATATAATGGAAGTGTGTATATGTATATGGGTTTCCATAAATGCTAAGCTTTATGTTAGAAATGTTGTGGCATGTAAGACTGAGTTATAACTTAAAGCATGTAAATTACTATGTTGGATGTTATGAAGCTATTAATGGTATGTGCCTTGTGATTAGATGAGGTTGGTTAAGTTTGGAATCCACTGCTATATGTTTTTGATGATATTTAAAAAAATTATTTAAGGGGCTTATTGATTATATTGCTTATTTATGGGCTTGAATTAAGATTGAACTAAAGTGGTGCCTCAACTTAGGTGTTATCCCGAGTAGCGGCGTTACAGTAAGTGGCATATCCGGAAATTTAGGTAAGTGGGGGTCAAAATATTAATAAAAAATAAATTTGAAATAATTAATATTTAATAAAAATAAAATTTAAATACATTAATTCAATTGTCCTCAACGAGTTTTCATATTATGAAATGTTGTCATATTATCATCATTTGAAATGCTCATAAATAGATCTCTTTCTTTATAAGTAATAAAACAATCATTAAGGAAGTCATCATTCATTCGGTTCTGCAAATCAATCTTGATAAATTTTATCCCTGAGAAAGCTCTCTCTACACTTGCAGTGGTGACCACCAAAAGCAACAAAAATTTCATAAGTTGGTACACATAAAGATACACCAAATGCTTCTTTGTCTCAACTAATTTTTTTGGATAGATCACTAATTTCGTTCATATCAAAAAATCTTATATCCTCATAACTCACATCAATTTTTATAATTCTCAAGCTGACAACGAAGCTCAACTAAATCATATTCTCTAAAATCATTGGAATATAACATAGCTAATCTCATGATCTTTTCTATATCAAAACTTGCAAATGACTGAGATGGAGACAAACAAGCCATACCATGAAGTAAGTCAGATGTTACCTCATTAAATCGATTATTTAATTCCTAAAGTTGTCAATTGATAACTTAAAAATACTTTAATACAGTAATGATGTAAAATTGTATACTCAGCAACTCTTTCCTTTGATCTTCTCGAAAAGACATAAAGATTATGAAATATAGGTATCTCAAGATCATGTTTGATGCAAAATTCAGACACCTCATCAATAAGTGAATCGTATCCACTATCTCTTATCTTTTGCAACCATTTCTTTTCTACTTGAACAAGAAACATGGTATTTACAATATCTTGTTCCCTTCTTTGTAATGCTAAACTAAGCTCATTTGTGATATTGAGAATATTCTTCATAAAATGCAACATGAAAACAAATTCAAATTTTAGACAAGCATCAACAAGCCCATGTGCTTTCCATTTTTCATCTGATGAGTCTGCATCCATACCAATGGTGTCAAGCACATCAATTATTGAATCAAACAATAGAATGAAATTAACAAAAGACTTAAAGTGAGATCCCCAATGAGTATCACTTGGTCTTGCAAGACCTAATTCTTGATGTAGACCCCTACCAGTCTGAAGCTCACCCATTTCAAATGCCTTTTAGATTTTGAGAATTTGTGCATCTTGAAGCTTATCTCTACGTTTAAAAGAAGTTCCCACCACATTTATCACAGCTAAAACTAAGTTAACAACTCCAGTAACTTCATCAGATTTCTTACTAATCCCAACAAGAGTCAATTGAAGTTGATGAGAAAAATAATAAACTAAATTAGTCGACCTATTTTCTTGTTGAATTAAAGCTTTAAGTCCATCAAATTCACCTTGCATGTTAATTGCTCCATCATAGCATTGACCGTGTATATATGATATACTTAATGAATGTTGAGCAAGCAATGAAGCAACTCCTTCTTTTAGAGATAAAGCACTAGTATCATGAACGTGAAGAATCCCAATAAATTGCTCCATTACAAATCCTCTCCTATCAACATATCGCAAAATAAGAGCCATTTGCTCCTTACAGGATGTATCACGGGATTCATTAACAAGTATACTAAAGTAATCACCATTTAAATCCTCTATGATGACCTTAGCTGTTTCCATGGCACATGCACGTGTAATTTATTTTTTGTATTGTTGGACAAGTGAGCTGATTATTTTTTGGTGATTTTCTCAATATTGCAGCAACATCTTTTTCAAATTTGTTTGCATAGTATCTCAAAAGTTCAAGAAAATTACCTTTATTTGACGATGATGCACTTTCATCATGACCTCAAAATGCCATTCCTTGACCTAAAAGAAATCTCACAACCTTAATTGATGCAATTAAACGTATTCAATACTCCAACTTAGCTTAGCTTGATTGCTTATTCAAAACTGCTTGAATGGATTAACTTTGTTGTATCAAATCTTCACACTTCTTCTTTGATTTGTGATGATCACTATTAGGCCCACTGATATGAGTAGCAAATCTTTTCTTTTTATTCCAAGCCTAAAATCCTTTAGTTGAAAATGCATCTCCCCCTCGTTGATCTATATATTCATCCTTAAATAGATAACAAGGAAGACAAAAGGTTGTATCCGATGATACACTATATTCCAACCAATCAGGATAAATATCAAACCACTTATGATTAAATTGACGCATCATACTAGACATTTCAATTTGTGGAAAATTGTGATTTTGTGGTCGACAAGGACCTTTTTGAATATATGATCTTCTTACTGTATTACGATCATTCGGGTGATATTTTAAAATTGGTAATCTTTATGCGGGATCGGTCTTTAAAGAATCTAAATCAACTCCTTGACTTTATTTTTCGAGCAATTGTGATATCAAATTATCATTGCAAGATGAATCTTTCGATTGATTGACACTTTCTTGAAAGAGAGGAAAATTATGTGAAGACAAAGTAGAGCATCCAAACTTCAAAATTCGGGTGAAAAACTTATCTATCGACATGTGAATACTGTAAAATAAATTTAAATATAGTTAATTTAGTTTCTTTCATAATGCATAATTCATAAATATTCATAATTTCTAAATTCTAAACATAAACCCTAAATTTTTTATCTAATGCAATAACCATCAACTAAATAACAATTAATAACAAGTTAACAATTAAAATATGCATATACAATAAGTTAATAAATTAACATTATCAATTTATCCTGAATTTTAATTGATTAAACTCTAACTTTTTTTGTCCATTATAAAAAAATCCTAACCTTTTCATCCAATGCAACAATCATCAATTACATAATAATTAATAACAAGTTAATAATTAAAATATGCATATAGAAAAAGTTAATAAATTGACATTATCAATTTATCCTAAATTTTAATTGACTAAACTCTAACTTTTTTTAACCCATTAAAAAAAATCCTAACTTTTATTATTTAATGCAATAATCATCATTTACATAATGATTAATAATAAGTTAGCAAATAAAATATGCATATACAAAAAGCTAAACAAGTTAACAATTTAACAAAAAAAACACCCTAACTTTTCTAATACAGAAATCAAAAAATAAACAAAAGAAAAGCAAATAACTTACATTGTTTGGCCTTTAATATTCTTTTTAAATCCCAAGTGGTGGATAATATTAACAAAAAAAAAGAATCTTGGGCCTCTGTTTGCTGCTTTCTGGGAGGAAAAGGAACAATGGAGAGAAAGAGTTGAAGTGGGGGCTGCATGGGGGGACCGCTTGTTTTGCAGTTTTTTGACCATTTTTAATATTTTTTTCTATTTCAAGGTGCCAAAATGACATCGTTTTGGCCACTATTTTTAGTTAACTCCGCAATTTATAAAAAACAAAAGGGTGGTGCAACTATGAAGGCTCAAACTCATGACCATCTCACACCTCTTGATTTTACACTCCAGTCAACAACCAACTTTGTTGGGGTCATTTTATTAATAAGTGGAGTCAAAAATACTATATATTTATCATTTTCATATAAAAATATATATAAAAAAATAGCAAGTGGGGTCAATTGACCCCACATGCTTAGCTGTAAATCCACCACTGCTACAGTGGATGACTTTACATGAGAGGAAGATTACGCGTCTTAATGATAAAGAGATAAGAAGAGAAATATTATCTGAGGTTCATAACTAAATGCTTTCTATACACCTTGGAAGTATAAAGATGTACTGAGACTTGAAAAGAAATTTTTAGTTGGATGGCTTGAAAAGTGATATAGCAGACCATGCCTTGATGTTTAACTTACAAAAGTCAAAAAAGAACAGCTATGACCTGGAAGATTATTATAAACATTAGAGATTCCAGAATGGAAGTGGGAGTATATCATGATGGACTTTGTAGTAAGTCTACCACAAACTCAATAGGGACGTGATGCTATTTGGGCAATTGTAGGCCTATGAACTAAGTTAACACAATTTCTTCCTATACACTCTTCATATGCCATGTAGAAAATAGTAACCATGTATATTAATGATATAGTAAAACTACATGGCACTCCTATAAGTATTGTGTTAGATCGAGGCACTCAATTCATCTCATGATTCTATAATATCTTTTAATAAGCTATGGGAATAAAAGTGGATCTTAGTATGACACACCACTCATAGAGTAATGGCCAATCTAAAAGGACAATCCAAACTTTAAAAGACATGCTCAGGGCGTAAGTTATGGAGTTTAAGGGTTTGTGGGGAGATTTCTTGACCCTTATAAAGTTCTCATATGATAATAGCTACCATGATAGCATTGAAATGGCCTTGTATGATGCTTGATATAGGAAGAAGTATAGATCACCTATCTATTAGGATTCCTTCATCGGACCTGAACTAGTCAACCAGTTAACTAGTTAGAAAGTGGCAACAAACTTAAGGCAACCCAAAACTGACAAAAGAGTTGTGTGGATACTAAGAGGAGACACTTATAATTTCAGTAAGGGGGTAAGGTATATCTCAAGGATTCTTCGGCATGATATCTCAAGGTTTCTTTGACATGTGGAGCCATGTGTTTTGGTAAAATGAGAAGTTGAATCATTGATATGTAAGGTCAGTTGAGATACTAGAGAAAGTTGAGAAGTAGCTTACCATCTAACATACCCCCATCATTATCCCAAATACATAATTTATTTTATGTGCCCTAATTAAGGAGGTATTGGATAGATCCAAATCATTAGGATTCTAGACTATTTGTCAATGATAATTACTGATTAGCTGTGAGTTATCACTATTTGGGATTGAAATTGATAAAATATGAGGAAGTTAGGATTAGAGTTATCTAATTATACCATCCAGCATAGAAATGCTAGTCTCTCTAGAATACTTAGTCTAAAAGTATGTGGGTGGGTGGGTGGGTGGGTGTGTATATATATATATGCAGACACTTTAGCAAATCTATCCACATAATAGAAACTAATACATAGAGATGAGAAAATATCAACTTTTCCTTTTTTACTTCATAAATTCATATATAGATTCATAGGAAAATTTGCTCTATTGATTGGGTATTATATTTCTACTATTTTTGTCATGGTTTTGGTGGAGAGTGCTCAAGTTGTAAATCAAATATGAGGAAACATTGAGTTTTTAGAATTTTTGTAAGGGAATTTCTTTTCTTCTTTGATTGAATATATGTATATATATTTTTCACGTGAATTATTTATGCATGAAATAATACGAAATTTGCATATTATGGATTTGAGTTTCAAACGTAATTTTTTATTTGTTGAATTTTTTTTTTTGGCAAATATGTTAATTGTTCATAAGATTTTTCGCATGCATAACACTTAAGATGCAAGCATGTCAAAAATAATATTTTTCTTGAATCTCGAATGAAACTCAATCTCCTGTGTTTTCTGTTGAATAAAATATTAAAAATGTTCTATACTTTGAATAATTGAGAAACTATTGGTAGGGACTAATTTCCCAACCGTGCAACAGGGTTATAGTAGCAAACGATCTTTGAAGCCACTTAACTTCATTATAATTAAAACCCTTCTATTGGTAATAATAATAGTGTCTAAATTCACTTGATGGTGCCGTAGTTAAGGCCCTTTTACCTGTAATAATAGTAGTGCTCAAAGCCACTTTACGACATTGTAATTAAGATCTTAGCCAAGTTAACTGATTAGAGTCCCAAAAGTTCATGAGCATGGTTAAATGGTAAATTGAATATTTACAATAAGTTGTGTAATTTTTGTTCCAAATTATTTTTGACAGCATGTTTTAAAAACATTTTGTTAAGAAGATTCTTGATTCATTATCTAATGATTTTTTTAAAGAAATGAAAAGGAAAGATTTTGTTCTTTAGCATTTTTAATTGTTGTGACATTTAAACATGCTAAAATCCATTAGAAGGTGAAGGCAATTTATTTATTGGGTGAAGTATTGCTCTTATTTTATCAATCCCTTTTTATAGAGAACTTAATTTAGGATGAGGAAGACCATCAATTTTGGGATTGGGATGAAAGATCTATATTTGTAGTGCTGCTTTAGGTAATTCTTGTTCCTTGAATCCTAGTTGATGGTTAGGAAGATTATTTTTAAGATTTTTGATAGTTAATTTCAAAGACAAGTATTTGTGTTATTTTCTATTGTGATGATTTTGGATTTTCAATAATATTTTTGGATTTTAGTGCATTTAATTAGATCCGATGGCTTAGTGTCTCTGAATCTTTGGGGCTTAGGGCATCATTGTGATATGACTCGAATTTAAGGCTTGACAGTAGATTTCCAAGACATGTAGCTCACCATCTAGTTCAAACCTAATGAAAGTAGTATATTCCAAGAAGTTGACCCAAAAATATTTATCGCAATACCCTGAAAATTGAATATAAGTTCATCAATTGATACAACACCCATAGACATAATTTTCTTGCACAATTGGTTGCTCTTCTCACTAGGACTAAGTATCCTCATTCCAATAATCCATTTTAAATTATTTCAATGTCACCATATTAGAAAGATCCTGCCCTTGTACATAAGATGATTGGCATTGCATTTTTTTCTTAAATTCTGAAGAGAGAATTTCCACATTTTTATTGTTTTAGTAATTGAAGGGTATGTAAGATTTATTTTCTATTTTTATTCTTCTTCCTTTGTATGGTTGTCTAGATAGTATAAGCGAGGAAACCTAGTACTTAACTCTGTTCCTTCTGAATACAACTTTGATACTCATTAGAACTTTATTACTTGTGGTCGGTGCGCTTGCAACACTCCCTCAAGTCGATTTGTTTGCTAATTACATGTTTGGGGATACTTGGGCTTTGATTTGTCTTGTTCTGTCATTTGAAGATAATTTGTGTACATTATGTGAGCTTAAGCATGGGTTAATTAGCCATTGATTACCATTTCATTAGTGAAAAAGTTGATGACAAGTCCCTTGATGTTGGTCATCTCATGTAGTTTTGCCAATCAACTTATGGGCTCTCTCACTAAAATTGCACCCATTGCTCTCCATTAGAATCATCAAACCAAGATAGGCATTATAAATCCCATGCCTATTTTGCAGGAGCAAATTGAAGGAAAATTACTTTTTCCTTTTGGTTGTTGATGTACTTAGGGTTGCAACTGGATATTCGAAATTTCGTTTACCGTTCGTATTTGTATTCGTTTATATAAAATTTATTCGCATCCATTTAAAATGGATATTATCCATATTCGATTAGTAGATATTCGATTGTAAATGGATACGGATATGATAAATACGTATATGATCCGTTTAATATACGCTCCTAATACATATTTATTAAATAATATATTATTTATATTTTTTTATTAAAAATCTCATAATCCATATATGTATACATATAAATTATAATTGAAGAATTGGCAAGAAAAAAGAATAAATTTAAAAAATTATTGTAATATAGAAAAAAAATTGAAGAATAAAGTTAATCAACACAATTATTGTTGGTTGACTTTATAATAATATACTTAAATGTCATTATTATTATTATTATTATTATTATTATTATTATTAAGTACTAGTAATTAGTTATAAAGTCAATTACTAATTAAAAATTATGCTATTTGTTTGATTGCTTTCTTTTTAATGAAATTATATGGTTCCTTCTATTAATTAAAATATGTATTTATTATAGGTTTATAGATTTATGTATTTGAATATTTGTAAATAGAAATTTAAATAATTGTCATCGAATATGAACATAAAAAATAATGTGAACATGGATAAGTTTATAAAATATGAATTAAATCTAAATAATTATAATCGAATACGGATATATCCGAATTCGACCGATATCCGATAAATATAAATTCGGATATCATTTTTTAATATCTATCAAATCTGTATTTATATCTGAATATTCGAAAAGTTAAACGAATACGAATATGAAAACAGTATATCCAATTTGTTTAATATCCATTTACACCCTTAGATGTACTACATAAATCAAGGCAATTCCCATTAATTGATTTGCAGCATAAAAACAGGGGACTAACTTTTCCATTATCTGGTTTTCCTTTTATTATTGTTAGATTCATTTTTCTTTCTTTCTTTGTTTTTTTCTCCTCTGAATTCTTTGATTGTAATCCCTTGTAATGTGTTGTTCCATTATGGGCACATTACTCTCCTCCATGTATAAATGCTCAGTCAATGAAATGCAATCGTTGCAACTTTTCAAAATAATTCTCAAAACTTCTTTTCTCTGCCCATATTTTCAGTAGCAGAATTTGTTTTAAAAAAAAGTTTCTGTTCTTGTAAAAGATTTGAATACTCCAATCATTCTAGGAAACGCTTCCCTCCAAATGCTTTATCCCATTCGTATTAACTCCAAAGGAATTAAAGCTATAGTAATAGAAAAATAAATCCTTTTCCAATCCTAGTTCCCAGTTTTTTATAGAGATATCAACACTATTCAAGATTTCTTCAGCTATTAGGAAATCTAAAGAAAAGAAAAACAAATATTTTTATAAAAGGTGATAGCACATAGAAAAACTATCATATGAGCTAGAGTTTAGTGAGAAATAGACACCATCATAGCAATACCCGTCCAAATAAATCATGAACTACTCACAAACTACTTGAGTACTGTAAAAAGAAACAAAAATCTTACACATTTTGGCTTTCATATGCATAAAAGTGTTGGATGCAAATGACAAACACTAGAATTTGTCATAGATTGTAAATCCATCAACAAACACCTTAAAACAAATAAGCTACCATATTTCTAATATTCGACCTTCTTAAAGATTTTACAATGTAAAAATATTTTCATAATTTGATATGAAATATGAATTTTGGCAAATCAATATTGATGAAAAGATAAGTATAATACAATATTTATAGTCTTGTTTGGCCAATTCTATGGAATGTCATACCATTTGTGAGTTGAAGAATGCCTGTCTAGAGTTACAAAAAACGAACAAAATTTTCGGCCCACATACATCATTCACCATAGTATATGTTGATGATGTACTCATCTAGTGAATCCACAAATAAACATTGGAGATACCCTCAATTCTTTCTTCATTTAATAAAAGAAAATAGCCTAGCATTTTTGCTTCCAAATCAAACTCTTGCAAACAAATATCATATTATTGGCCACCTAGAATTTGGGGATAAATTTCCTGATCAAATTCTTGAAAAAAATTAATTAGGAAAGAAGCTTAAATTTTTTTAAAATTGTTTTTGGGTAAATGGTACTTTATCCCAGAAAATTTAATTATTTTGGCAAATTACCCCCCGCCCCCACAAAGAAAAAAATGAAAACCACTTTACCCCTCAACTTAGAGTTTTCGGGACGCTTTGCCCCTCAAATATAATTTTTGGCAAATTATGTAGTTGAAGAAAATGCCAATCTTATCATTTCACTTTTCCCCATCTTTCTCAGCATGCTTGTGTGGTACTTTACATAATGTGTTGTGTATATATTTCCTTAAAGGAATGACAAAGTTAATGATTCTAATACTTTCTCAAATATAATTTTTGGCAGATTTTGTGGTTGGAGAAAAATACTATTATTGTCATTTCACTTTTCCCCATTTTTCTTGACATGTTTGTGTGATACTTTACATCATTTGTTGTGTATACATTCCATTAAAGGAATAACAAAATTAATGATTCTGATACTTTAAAGGTTAATTGATAATCTTAGTGTTACTATAATGAAGCATGAGTTTTACTATTTTCTAAAAATGTCTTTAATAAATTAAGAAAACTTTATTTTAGAGTAATAATGTTAGTGATTTTGCTTCTTTAATATGGTTGACTAGGCGGTCTTGCCTTATAACAAAATGGATTAATCACTTGAATATCTCATTTACAACACAACCATCATCTCTGTCGCATGAATGAAAAACAGAACATGCTTCTAATTAAAATACAAGTACTAAAACTCATTTTGTTGTATTTCAATTAACAATTAATTTCCTAAACAATAGGAGAGAGAAAATGAGCTAATTGAAGGTATGATAAAAATAATAAGAACCCCACTATCCTATTGTTCTTGGTAGATTGGTTTTTCTTTCTTTTATTTTGTTGGGGGGGGTGCTGAAAAATATAGAAATGACGAGTAGTTGGGTTCCTTTTTTTTGTTTTCTCTCTCTCTCTCTCTCTCTCTCTCTCTCTCTCTCTCTCTCTCTCTTTCTAAGTAGAAAAAGATGGAAAAAAGTGAAAGTGACATGAATACCCTTTTCTCTAACCACATGATTCACTAGAAATTGCAATTTGGGGGGCAAAGTGTTCCACTAACTCTTAGTTGAGGGGTTGAAGTAGTTTTAAGTTAATTTTGGAGGATAATGTGCCAAAAAAGTTAAATTTAAGGAGATGAAGAACCATTTGGCCAAATTTTTTTTATCATATTCATTAAAATTTTAGAAATCGATTAGACTATAAGCAAGCATAACTTCTTCTTTTTGTTAATTGGGCAAATTTGGATTAAATCAATCATCCAATTATCAAAATTCATATTTGAATTCAATCTAATATCTTATAGAATTTTTGTTAGTCAATATCACATCCATACCTGAAATTCAATCAAAAAAGTAAACCGATCTAACATTTTTTCTTTTTTTCTTTCTTTTTTTTCTTCTAAATTTGTGTTAGATGAGATTAGATTTTAATAATTTTTTATCTTATATTAACCCAAAAGTGAAATATTTGGATAATAAGTCATTATGTCGCGTTATAATAGTTCATTATTCGTAGGCAAAACATTATACATTATTATACTTATTTTTTTTTCTTTCAACATCGCTCTTATTTTTGGGCTAAGGCTCAATATTAATACTGCAATATAACATTAATATATACATCAAAATAATATAATATATAGATTAGATTACTTAATTCTATATTCAATACTCCATGTTCGATCTACTTATTTCAAATTACAGATATTTATAATTGGATCTAATTTATTGAATATTTTAATCTATTAAAAATTCTAAAATTTAGACGAAATTTAGATTGGAGCCAAATTAAAATCCAACTCATTAATAATCTTAAATAATATTGAGTTAAATTAATATCAAGCAAAGTTAAAGCTTGTATCCAATTGAAGTTAATATCAAAATATAATTAAAAACTTATTATGAAAATATAAATTGATCTTTTTCTTTTATTTTTTATTTCTTGGTTCTTTCTATTAATCAAATTAGACATCCACACACTTGAATTGGGGTAGTAAGGGTGTTATTTCATTTAACAAAGTAGACGGACTTACAATCTTACTCAAAAGGGGAAAAAAAAAAAAGAAAAAGAAAAAATATACACAAAAACAAAAATATCTATATATTTGTATATTGTGCATCGTTGTGCTCATGGAGCTTATGTATGTAGATTTATCTACTATTTTGTAAATAATAAATATTTTTAAGCTATTTAATTTTAATTATAGATGTTGGGATGCATTTATATATAGATAGTGATATCAATGTTTTTTCTTTAAAATTTTAATCAGATTCTTTAAAATTTTAAAAATTAATTAGGCTATCAGCAAGAATAATTGTTTCTTTTCTTAGGTTTACATGACTATAATGATGATTGCAATGCTGGACAAGTATGTCATGTATGGCTTAAATAGGTTGATATATATATATATATATATATATATTGTTGGACTACAATGCTATATTATATGCAAATAATGATAATTTTATATATCTCTTATTCTCTAATTTCCATTTCACAAAGAGTTATTAAGATAAATTTTACAATTTTCTTATGAAATAATTTAAAAGGATTGCACATTCAAAAGTAAACTTTCCAAAAAACAAAATTATTGTACTACATTTTTGTTTGCATGTGCAAAATTCTGAAAAAGATCATAAATAAAAATAAATTTTTTACTTAGTAAAACGGGCACAGGTGCGGTGCTCTTTTTTCTTGTGTAGTATAGGATCACTAATTGGATGTGTATGAACCCATTAGGCATGTTATAAATTTTAAAAAATAGATGAGAGATTAAACAGGTGAATAATTGGTATATTCAAATAGGGAATTTGGCAATAGAATAGTAATGAGATGCATGGAATCAATTGTTCTTCAAAGTGGGATTGATAATTTATTCCCTATTAAACATGGATACTATAAAATTGTAGAATTTATTTAGGTTAATCTTTTTTACTCATAATTTAGGAATTTCGAATAGATCCTAAAATAATAATAATAAAATAAATTAAAACATACCTAATTATTTGAGTATATTTAAGATTGAGTCTTTTTTTGTATGCATACCATCTAGAGTTTAGATTTAATCACTTTGGAACTAATACTAGTTGGTATATGAAACACAAGGAAAGGGAAATTTAATTTTCATAGTTTTTTAAGAGGCGTGAGGTTGTAAATGATATCAGTTAGAGTATAACTGAAGTTCTATGGATAAGATATTGATTAGGTTGAATATTATTAATATTTTAGCAAGTGATCAAGGATTTGACATGACAGAATCTAGTTTCAATACAGCCAATAAGTACTGTGAATGCCTATTATTATGTATAATATACAATATTACTCTTCAAAACCTAAAAGGTTATATACTATAATGCATTATATAAAACTTCTCTTTAATTTATATTGTACTATATTTATATTTCACTGAGCACAAAAAAAAAATTCTCTTATTTTGTTTCCAGATAAAAGAAAAAAGTTCTTTTATGACTTCTTTTTTTTTTTTTTTCATTCAATAATACTTCTAGACTAGCAGTTAAATCTGATGATCAATTGATGACAGAATTTACTATTCTAATTTTTGTAAGTTGGATCCAACTTGGTTTGGATGTGTGAGAGATATCCTCGGGAGGCAACGGACATGCCAGTTGAACCCCAAACCCCTATGGCATAATCCTTTTAGCACACAACAAAAGCCATTTGTGGTTGAGATAGGTCGTAGGATTTTCCAAGAGCCTCGGCTTGAGCATTGTTTGGTAAGGTCACACTTTGCCCGGAGTGATAAGGAACTGTTACTGCAGGAGTCATAAGGTTGACTGGTTATAGCAAACACTAATTCGATTATTGCATTTAATTGTTGGCTAATAAAAGGAATGTTTATTGTTATAGTCTTGCTTTACTGCTATAATATGCATGATTGTCTATCATCATTTTTCTCAAATTTTTATCATTGAGCATGTTTTTGATTATGATATATTCTTGAACTCATATTGTATACACTTGGTGTTCATTGAGTATTTTACTTACATTCTATTTTTTTAATTTCCTTTCGGTAGACCTAGACTGTAGCGCCCCTTCCTGGGGTAGCACCCAAGCTGAGGCACCACTCTAGTTCAAACATAAAATACGATTCATAATATCCTTAATAGGCCCATAACAAACTTTTCAAACTCAATTAACCAAAAACAGCAACAAAATCAAGCTATCGATCAAAATAAAATACAATAAACACATCATGGTTCAACCTCTGAATACCTAACAAAATTATACAAGTCTCAGATCCTAGCTAATAGTTGATATATCACAACATCTCGATTCCAAACTTAGCATTTGAGAGATCTTAAACTTACACATAAGCACCTATTCAATTATAGATTGTATCCCTTCTTCAGCCCAAGTTAAAGATCCACTTTTGCTAGTTTGTCCTGTCTGAGAAACATGAATAGTATGAGGGATAAATCTAAAGGACTTAGTGAGGGATATTTTTATCAAGAAATAATGGGGATCTGTCGGGGAAAATCCACCCAACGAATCGTCAATTTATGTTCAAAACAGAGATGTATCAAGAACAAGCAAGAACAATCAATAACAAGTTCGATATGCAGACAATGACAAGTCCAAGAACAAACGATATCAAATTCAAGACTTCTAATAGGTACTAAGTTGGGGTTGTAATTGTTGGCACGAACGGCCTGGGATTGTCTCAACCAATTTTTCTCGGGAGGTATAAAGCATCTCAATCGATCATATTCGGGAGGAAATACAGACGGCTCATCCGGCACATACAACAGCTAGATATAGACCAAGAACTACACCATCCTTATTGCTCCAAGAGTAAACAAAACAATCAGAATACGATCAGAATAGAACAAACCCGAATATAATATATATTCCAACAAATTAGAACAAACCTACATATCAGAATCTCCTTATACCAACCAAACAAATAATCCCAAAGCGTGACAACTTGGCAAACAATTAGTGTACCCATATGGATCGTATGACACACTATAAATACCTAAGCGAGCTGCTTAGCATACCGCTGATACCTAAGCGGACCGCTTAGTGTATCTTGGACACCCAGGTAGACTGCAAGGTGTATCCCATGTATCCCAACATTTCGCATAGGAATGGCACTCGGCCCACATATCACCGTACAGATAATAGAATAACTACTCGTACAGATGCCTAGGGGAAATCCCTAGTGCAATGTCGGTTTCAAAGTAACAGATCAAAACAGAATAGTATACCGGCAAGACAACAGAAGACAATAAATGGAAAATAGATAAGCTAACATGGCCAACAAACATAGAACTGATAACAATTATGCAGACAAGGAAATCAATACAGTACAGACAGATAGATACAAGATAGATAGATATTAGAATAACATATAATAGATAGAAGTTCTGGGTGCCAGAATAGATAGAAAATGGAATCAATATAAAAAATAATCCTCACAGGGGTATTTAAATCAGATAACAAATAACAGATAGCAGATAGCAGATAGCAGACAGATTCCAAATACAGATCAGAATACGATTCAAAAATAGTGAAACTCACACAGGGGCTTATTCCAACCACCGATAAGAAATATAATGCCAGATTAGCAGACCCTCATAGGGGTTTTCAATAATTTAGAGTAGTTTAACAAAGAAATACCCAGAGTGGGAGACCCTCACAGGGGTTACCAACAATCTCAGAGCAAGTTAAACAAAGCAATAGCCCAGAGTGGGAGACCCTCATCTTCGTAATCTCAGAAAACTGCAATCACCGTCAGCAGTCTACTAGCCCTTGGGTTCCAATTCCAAGTCACCTAATTCGAAAGTTTATATTTACAATTAAATCTACATTCAACCTTAGATCTTACTAATATACTTAGCAATATTCCAAAACCACTAATTATCCTCTTAACACAACACTTATAGAGCTTAGGCCACACTATCAATACAATATGCTAACTAAGCCACTAATACAGAAATAATTATGAAATTTGCCTCAATTATTAAAGAAGTATAACTCGATTCCCATTTACATATCATCCTCATATCATCATCCCAACACTTCAATAATAATCCAATTTCATAAATCATAGCTAAATAGCCTAATTATCTTACTTAATCATAACATTACATAATTCTCATCATCCTTATTAAATCCAAATTCGACATCTATCACAATATGACCGAGTCCATGATGCTTACATATATATCCTGCATGTCTCAGTTCTTGATCCCAAATCATAATTTTGGTCCGATTAACTAGTTTATATATCATAAATAAGCATAATGATTTACTCAGATTACACCAGGAATCAAATTATTCAATTCACTAGTATTTTACCCAATATTTCTCAATTGACACCTTGAAACCACGAATTGAGAGCACCACTATGATTGTCAGAATGAGAAGAAGAAACTGGTCAAAAGTCGCCGGAGCACCACCGTCGGCCGCTGGAGTGTCACCGTCAGAAAATTAGACTTCACCACCAGATTGTTCCTCTCATTGTAAGGTTTCCAACGCCACATTCTATTTTCAATTCCAAGCAGTGTACACACTGAAACGGGCCAAAAACCACCACTTTCTCCTTTTCTCCAATGAGCTCTGATCACCGCCTTGCCGTCAACGAAATTGCCATGCAAAGGTACCATCATGATCCTCTTGTCAAGAGCTTCCTAATCCTACCCTCGAAATGGAGAATTGTCATCAAAAAAGAAGAAACCCGGCAATCCCATGACATGCACGCCTCGGTCCTCCTCCGTTTGCTGCTGCTCCACTGCTCAGTTGGTGATTTTAAGGTATGGGAGGTGTTAGTTGTAGTAATGGAAAGAAATTAGTTGGTTTGGAATGGTGTAAAGGGTGCCGAAAACTAGCTGGAGATGGTGGTTTAGCTTCAGTGAAGAAGAAAAGAGAGAAAAAGGAAGAAGAAAAGGAAAGAAGAAGAAAAAGGAAAGAAGAGTGGAAGGAAAAGTGGCCTGCTCGATTTCTCAAATCTGATTTTAACTTTTTCTTTTTTTTATAAAATTTTAAATTATACAATCCCCCCCTCCACAATTTTTTAGAAAATTATGATTAACCCAAAATTGATTAAAAGTATACACGATTAAGTATATGAAAATTATAATTTAACCCACAAAACTTTTAAAATAATTAATAATGTATAATTCATAAAATTTTCAAATAACAATGAAATTGTATTTTATAAATAAAATAAATAAAATTTTAGGGGCGTTACACACTCCCCCCTTAAAAGAATCTGGTCCCCAGATTCTCATCTGAATATTATTCCGACTAGCAAAAATTAATAGATACGATTTGTCGATTTACATTAAAAGGAGTCATGTTCAAACTTACATGCTAATCTTCAATACTTGTCATACATTCCCAAGCAACTAGATACAACTTCACAAAAACTTAAACACATTAGGTACAAGCCTAAGTCATATGCCTACTATTCCTTAAACCTACCTGGTGTATAATGCTGAATTGTGCAGTGTCGGACTCCCGTCTGTTGATCATAAACTTAGGTAGAACCTTTAGCCACTCATTTCTTCTTTCTTGCCAAAGGTAGTCCTCTTCGTCTAGGGTAATTTTTCGCAAAGTGTTGGTCGCTGCCACAACTCACACATCTGCTATGTGTTTTCCAACAATTGGTCTCTTCATGGCCAAATCCTCTACAACCTCCACACTTCTTTATCAGTGTCCCAGATTGGATCTTCAATCATTTCCTATCTGGCTCACTCTCTTTATTGACAGTGATTTCCAACTTAATAACTTTTCCTCATTGGTCCTTCTTCTCATTGGTAGTTACTTCAAGCATTTTTTGTTCCACTCGTAAGGCTCTTGCTAGAATTTCTTCAGGGCTATATTGCTCGCAAGGCATAAGGATTTCTTGTATCTCTGATCTTAATCCCCTAATAAACTTCTTAGTCCTATACTCTTCTTTCCTCCATATTTGCGGCGTGTACTACAACAACCTACTGAATCTTGCTTTGTACTACCACATCGTCATATATTCTTGGGTAAGATTCTCAAACTCTTGTTTTTGGGTGCTTTTTATTTCTTGCGGTATGAATCTATCCATGCATTCCCACAAGAAATTATCCTAAGTGCGAGGGACCTTTTTATATTCCCATCATTGACTCACCAAGGTCCACCATTAAGTTGTGGCTCTTTCCAATAGATGAATAGTAGATGTGAGCTTGAAGTCATCCAGGTAATCTACCATTTAGAAGATATCTTCGATCTCCCTGATCCAGGCTTCTGTCTTTAGGTGGTCTAATTCACTTATGAATTTTTGGGAATGAAACTTGAGAAGATGTGCTAAAGTTCCAAACTCTGAAGGCTCTGCTCTTGCGGTCGAATGCAATTGGGGTCTTAGTATCTTTTCTTCAATGTCTATTAGACATCTTCGCTCTGAGCTTTCCTTTTCTAGACTTTCTTGAGTCGGAGAGTGCATCGGGATTAGTTTTGGAGATTCCATCAACTCTGTTAACTCTCCAAAGCTTCCTAAGATAAAAGAATGAAAAGGATTAGTACAAAATGTAGTCGAACACATAAATATGCAAATCTCAATCATTCCA
Source organism: Jacaranda copaia (assembly GCA_014898725.1). NCBI lineage: Eukaryota > Viridiplantae > Streptophyta > Magnoliopsida > Lamiales > Bignoniaceae > Jacaranda > Jacaranda copaia. The sequence continues at coordinate 12,462 of JACGDI010003540.1, read as the reverse complement.
TGACAACTGATAAAATCCCATGAGCATTCTCGCAGTATTCAAACTCATCTTACTAATACTAATTGATCAAATTCATCTTAAATCCATGAATCACACTAGAATTCCCTAATACACAAGTTATTTAGAATTTAACATTCCAACATCACATCCTGTCATAACTTAGGTCCTCCTTAAATATACACATCTAAGATAACTGTAAATTCAAGCTTAGTCGCTATATTGCCCAAAAATTCTCAATTCACAATCAAGTTCTAAGATTGGATCCTAGCTTAGTTTTGAATCCACTTATCTCGAATAGATATTTCTCAATTGATCCGAACCCAAGTCAAGTATCTAGCAAGCCAATCAAGTTCGATCACATTATTCAATCCCATGTTAAACTAGGTCATCAAAACCTAGGATCTGATACCACCTATAGCGCCTCTTCCTGGGGTAGCACCCAAGCTAAGGCACCACTCTAGTTCAAACGTAAAATACAATTCATAATATCCTTAATAGGCCCATAACAAAATTTTAAAACTTAATTAACCAAAAGTAGTGACAAAATCAAGCTATTGATCAAAATAAAACACAATATACACATCGAGGTTCAACCCTTGAATACCCAACAAAATTATACAAGTCTCAGATCCTAGCTAATAGTTGATATATCACAACATCTCGATTGCAACCTTAGCATTCGAGAGATCTTAAACTTACACATAAGCACATATTCAATTATAGATTGTATCCCTTCTTCAGCCCAATCTAAAGATCCACTTTTGCCAGTTTGTCCTGTTTGAGAAACATGAATAGTACGAGGGATAAGTCCAAAGGACTTAGTGAGGGATATTCTTATCAAGAAATAATAGGAATCTGTTGGGGAAAATCCACCCAATGAATCGTCAATTTATGTTCAAAATAGAGACGCATCAAGAACAAGCAAGAATAATTAATAACAAGTTTGGTATGCAGATAATGACAAGTCCAAGAACAAATGATATCAAATTCAAAACTTCTAATAGGTACTAAGTTGGGGTTGTAATTGTTGGCTCTAACGACTTGGGATCATCTCAACCAACTCTGCTTGGGAGTTATAGAGCATCTCAATCGATCATAGTTGGGAGAAAATACAGACGGCTCATCCGGCACATACAACAACCAGATATAGACCAAGAACTACACCATCCTTATTGCTCCAAAAGTAAACAAAATAATTAGAATACGATTAGAACAGAACAAACCTAAATATATTATGCAGTCCAACAAATCAGAATAAACTTGTATATTGAAATCTCCTTATACCAATCAAACAAATAATCCCAAAATGTGACAGCTTGGCAAACAATTAGTGTGCCCATATGGACCATATAGCGCCCTGTAAATACTTAAGTGAGCTACTTAGCATACCATTGATATCTAAGTGGACCGCTTAGCATATCATGGAGACCCAAACGGATTGCAAGGTGTGTTCCATGTATCCCATTCCATATAGGATTGGCACTCAGCCCACATATCACCATATTGATAATAAAATAACTGCTTGTACAGATGACCAGGGGGAAATCCCTAGCGCACTGTCGGTTTCAAAGTAATTGATCAAAATACATGTGTCCTATGTATCCCAACATTTCGCATAGGAATGGCACTCGACCCATATATCACCGTACCGATAATAGAATAACTACTCGTACAGATACCTAGGGAAAATCCCTAGCGCAATGTTGGTTTCAAAGTAACAGATCATAACAGAACAGTATGCCGCCAAGGTAACAAAAGATAATAAATAAAAATTAAATAAGCCAGCATGACCAATAAATATAGAACTGATAACAATTTTGCCGATAAGGCAATCGATACAGTACAGACAGACAAATATTAGAATAACAGATAACAGGCAAAAGTTCTGGGCGCCAGAACAAACAGAAAATGGAATTGATATCAGAAATAACCCTCACAGGGGTATTTAAATCAGATAACAGATAATAGATAGCAGATAGAAGACAGATTCCAAATATAGATCAGAATATGATTCAAAAATAGAGAAACCTACACAAGGGCTTATTCCAACCACAGATAAGAAATATAATGCCAGATTGATAGACCCTTATAGGGGTTTCCAATAATTTAGAGTAGTTGAACAAAGAAATACCCAGAGTGGGAGACCTTCACAAGGGTTACCAACAATCTCAGAGTAAGTTAAACAAAGCAATAGCCCAGAGTGGGAGACCCTCACCTTCGTAGTCTCAGAAAACTGTAATCACCGTCAACAGTCTACTGGTACTTGGGTTCTAATTCCACGTCACCTAATCCGAAAGAGTGTATTTATAATTAAATCTACATTCAACCTTAGATCTTACTAATATACTTATCAATATTCCAAAGCCATTAATTATCCTCTTAACACAACACTTATAGAGCTTAGGCCACACTATCAATACAATATGATAACTAAGCCACTAATACAGAAATATTTATGAAATTCACCTCAATTATTAAAGAAGTATAACTTGGTTCCCATTTACATATCATCCTCATATCATTATCCCAGCACTTCAATAATAATCCAATTTCATAAATCATAGCTAAATAACTTAATTATCTTACTTAATCATAACATTACATAATTCTCATCATCCTTATTAAATCCAAATTCGACATCTATCACAATATGACCGAGTCCATGATGCTTACATATATATCCTGCATTTCTCAGTTCTTGATCCCAAATCATAATTTTGGTCCAATTAACTAGTTTATATATCATAAATAAGCCTAACAATTTACTCAGATTACATAAGGAATCAAATTATTCAATTCACTAGTATTTTACCCAATATTTCTCAATCAACACCTTGAAACCATGAACCGAGAGCACCACTTTGATCATTAGAATGAGGAGAAGAAACTGGTCAAAAGTCATCGGAGCACCACCACAGGCCGCCGGAGCGCTGCCGAAAAATAAGGCTTCACCACCAAATTGTTCCTCTCGTTGTAAGGTTTCCAATGCCACATTCTGTTTCCAATTCCAAGCACTGTACACACTAGAACGGGCCAAAAACCACTACTTTCTCCTTTTCTCCAACGAGCTCTGATCACCGCCTTGCCATCATCGGAATTGCCATGCAAAGGTACCATCGTGATCCTCTCATCAAGAGCTTCCTAACCC